>JABEVS010000208.1:0-112339 GCA_018290735.1 Coelastrella sp. MACC-549 | reverse complement strand
GGGAAGATGCGTTGGGATATGACGTGGGGGTGTGGCTGGAGCAGGGTTAGGGGGTGGGAGGGAGGAGGGGGGCGAAGTGAGGAGAGGGGGGACTTACTTACACTGGGGATCAGTCGCCACACAGTGATGTCTGGTGGCGACCCCCATCGCATGTTGGCTCCTTCGCCAGCCCATCCGTTGTTGCATGGGCTCAATATAACTTGCACACTGCTGCAAACGCTGCTGATAGATGCGCAGCGCACACCTGTTGAGCAGCACAAACCGCAATGGCTGGTAGGGTGTCCAACCTGCCCCACCTCCACCTTCACATCTCACGGTGGCTTCAATGTCACAATGAGCCAACACCGTACTTATCTAGTCCATGACTGTCGCATGAACAGTAGCACTGCAGCAACACTACTGCCTAGCAACATTATTGCTCCTGTCTGCAGGCTTTGGATGGGGCCTACCAGAGCTACAGCATGGCAAAACACACAGCAAAATGCAGTGCTGACACTCCTAAACTGCATGTGCTGCCATCATGGTATGATACCGCTGCTGCAATATATCAACAGTGCTACAAAATACAACAACCTGGTCTAATTGTTTTTGGATCACAGGCTTTACTTCTGCTTTTGTTACAAGGGGTTGGTCTCCTGAGGACCAGCCAGCTCCGCTGCTCAGGTCTCAGTACTGTACTGCCCCGGTCACCAGTCAACCAGCTTGACCAGTAACATGTCACATGTGTACACGCATTGTCTCACACCCAGCTAGGACAGTAGTGTCCAACAATCCACCATCTATTCACGCAGACTGCCGGGCAGGGCACTAAACAGTGTTTCGACACCACACGTTCGGTCGGAGTGTTTCTGCTGCCAGCTGCCTGCAATCCAGTTGGTAGCGACCCATTATGGCTGGGAACTTGGTCTAGTGGTATGATTCTCACTTTGGGTGCGAGAGGCCATGGGTTCAATTCCGTAGTTCCCCTCTCATTCTCCAAGAGTATCAGAACGTGTTTTG
This sequence comes from Coelastrella sp. MACC-549, assembly GCA_018290735.1. Classification (NCBI taxonomy): domain Eukaryota; kingdom Viridiplantae; phylum Chlorophyta; class Chlorophyceae; order Sphaeropleales; family Scenedesmaceae; genus Coelastrella; species Coelastrella sp. MACC-549. The sequence continues at coordinate 111,340 of JABEVS010000208.1, read as the reverse complement.
CGGGCAAACCAGGGTTCAAACGGTGTACCAGTTGCTTCCGACTTTTAAGCATTCCATTTCGCAGACGCTTTGTTTCTGTGGTGGGGCGTCGTCATCACGAGAGCAGTCCCTTTGGTTTGCAGTCGGTCTGCCTGCCATGTGCAGCTGTGCCACTGCATGTACATGCGTTTGAACAAGAGTTGCAACAGCAGTGCTGATGGACCCCATGTACCAGGATCAGCTTCTGCTGTCCTGCAAAAGTCTTTGTGAAACTGTTCTCAAGCAGTCTATGCTGTGGCTTCACAGCAGTATTCAGTTGTGTTTCAGCAGCTACAACTACCTTCTGCCTGCAGGTGTGTCCTGCCAACTGGAAGCCCGGGGAAAAGACCATCATTGCAGACCCAGACAGAAGTATGGAATACTTTGAGAGCGCCAACAAGGTACGCTACCAGTAAAGAGGGTAATATGCTTGACTGTTGTTTCAGCTGTGTTGTCCTGCACAAATGTTAAGCGCAAATATACAGTGCAGTGTTGTGGAGCTGTCATGCATCAGCGAGCGTCAAACATGCATTGATTCATTCATTGTTTTTATTCATGATACGAGTGTGGATCAATTATATGCGATCATGCAAGCCTGCAGTAGCATCACAGGCACAGACTAAGCGGGGCTCTAACTCACGCCCAACAGCAGTCTGCAAACAAGCGGGATGGCTTGTGAGACACGTGTTTCGGTGGTTGCCAGCCACCATCATCAGTCACAACATGTTCAACAATGCTCCCAAGTGCCTCCTGGTCATGCCGGCAGAACAGCACCACTCTCTTATGTCATGCACTACATCAGTTCTAAACAAGGCTGTGGTCATGGTCATGGTTTTGCTGATGATGGCTTTGCAGGAATCTGCAGCTGCTGGTGATGATTTTGGTGCGAAGCTGACCCCCATACACAGTCGACGGGATTTTGAAAGTCTTGTTGGGGGAGACAAACCCGTGGTGGTTGACTTCATGGCACCATGGTAAGCACACTAACAGAGGAACCATCAACAAGATCCAGTGAATGAGTTCCTTCACATCTCAATGCTCCTATGTTAGGGGCTTGCAGATTAATTCCCAGAGACACTGTTGAGAGACTCCTAATGTGGCCTGACTTGGACGGCCCGTCATAACACCAAGGGCATTAGTAGCAGTAAGCTAATAGTACGTAAGTACAGTGATTACCTGCCACAGTATATGTGTTTTGCTTGCAGCTGGTTTTGGAGCTCGTTTTGGAGATGATGAATTGCTTTGGGTTTTCCTACTCAGATGAATTAACGCTACATAGCACTGCTCTTCCGAATCAACTGGTATGCACATCTAGCACAGGTTGTCCGGCAATGCCAGCGTGGATTGCTGCTGCCATTAATCATTGTGGTGTCGACTGGTGTGCTGCAGGTGTGGCAAGTGCCGCATGATTGCACCATTTGTTGATGAGCTGGCTGAAAAGTACCCAGACATGGTGAGGAGCTTATGAATTATGATGAGTTATGGGGAGATTTAACTTGCAGGATTGTATGTTTCTGCTATTGAGAGGGCTGGCCAGTTACACAACAAACAATTTGCAGGATCTGCCGCCCCCATCACCATGGTGATTGCTCTCGAGACGCATTGCTTCAGGCTTACTGCTCAATCCTCCCACACTTGAAGGCTTCAATGGTGTACAATCCTGCATAACACGTCACCAACCACCTCCTGCTGGTGTGTCCCGAAGGTGTTTGCTAAGTTTGACACGAGCATGGAGCAGCTTGAGCCTCTGTCAGCTGAGCTCAATGTGAAGGCACTGCCGGTCTTCAAATTCTACAAGGTAGGCAGGACAGGCAGGAGTGTGCAAGAGATTGAGCCATGCAACATGAAGACTGAGCTAGCATTCGAGCTGACACGCAAAGGGCCGCCACCCAGGATTGATGCGCTCCATACTTGACCTGCTGAACCTGAACCCCAGAGTATTTCTACACCACAGTATTAGTACTTGCAAAAGATCAAGAATATGGGGTCGATACAACAGTTGTCGGGTGTTTCAGGCGTCAATGGTTTGAGATTAGCGAACATGGCGAGAATGGTTGCCAGAGCAGGGACGGGGAATTACTCTATGCTCCAAACTCCATGCAGCCTGAGGTAGCATCATGCTGCTGCCACTGGATGGGCCGCCCATTGAGGTTGCTGTTTTGTGTCTGTTCATCTGCCTGTCATGTTGCATCAGGGAGGCAAGGAGGTCGTGACTCAGGTGGTGGGCTACAAGAAAAAGCCTCTGGAACAAGCAGTGGAGCAGCTGGCAGCAGCTGAAGCCAGTTAAGCAGCAATTGGCTTAGGAGGGGTTGCTTTACATCAGGTGCAGCAGATATGGTATTGCAAGGCTGGCAGCTGTTGTGACCAGCTCAGGTGGGCTTGATATAGGTCAGCAGCAGCAGTGCTAGGCCACTGGCACAACTGGTGGGTCTTGTGGATGGGAGCCTCAGCCCCTCCAGGCATGCCGACTTGACAAGACGTGACATGGCTGCATGGATTTCGGAACTTCAACAGTTTTTGTTTTTGCTGAAATCAAGGGAGTAGGATGGGCCAATGGTACCCGTAAGTCACTTGAAGTCGAGTGTTGTTGGCATGGCATCTGCAATAAACTGATGAAAGCAGGTTGCAGGTGCCCCCGGGCATAACACAGCCTGATTTGGGCTTGTATGTCACCATTGACTTGTACACTACAGCATGTATCATGGTTGTGTTCAGTCCATTTCTTGTTGCTGTATATTGTGGCTTGCAAGCTTGACAACCTGGCCAAAGCATGGATGTAAAAGTCATTTTACCAACATTGGATAGAGTCCGGCTCCGAGCAGTGCCTGCATGATGGGATTAGTTGCAAGCCCAGCACCACCCGCACCCGCACAGACAGCGGAGGACCTTCTACTCAGTAAGCTCCAGGCTGGAGCATGATGCAACATCTTCATGTGTAATCTGTCTGTCACCACAAACAGTCATTCAATTGCCAAGTACTCACTAGTGACTCTGACAGATTCACCCTGGACAACCTGACTGTTGTGCTACTGTATATTACAACCAGAACCCACAACACACTTTGCAGGTACATTCAAACAACACACGGAGCTCTGATCCTGTCATCTGTGCACAATGGTGACACTGTTGGTGACGTTTGGCAAGTATGCAGGGTACCTGATTATTGATGACTGATCATCATTAGTAGGCGGTCAATGTCTCGTGAAGTGGACAGCGCACACCTGGATCAACTGATCATGTTGTTGGTGCCACTGACACCCTGACTGCAGATCAGAGCTTAATGATGCTTGCAGCTCAGCAGCATACTCTACATGCATTTTGCATCAGACACAACAGCAATGCAGGGTGATGATCTGATCTGTGGTAAATTCTGCAGAGCAACCACTGTTGCAAAGCCATCAACACTGTCTTGAAAAACTTAGCTGCTACACAGCTGCACACAATATGCTACACAGATGCACACAATCTGGACTTACACCCGTGTTACCTGTCAGTAGCTTACAGTTTATTGACAAACACGTCACGCCTCTGCACACAGGACAACCAGTGTCTTTCTGAAACAACTCACACCTCTCAAGACACCCAGCGTGCCTCTGAAAGCCTGGTGACACCAACGTGGTGTAAGGGTGCAGCACAGCTATCGGCAACCCAGCAGGCTGACATGGAAAACACAACAGAAGCAGACAAGTAGGGTAGCATTACGGGATACCACAGGGGATGTGCTGGTCAAGGCTATCATGAAAACTGCCAGGGATGATGCTACTGCTTTGATACACTGGGCAATAACATAGGACAATATCACATGGTCATGCAGTATGCAAGCATGCCAGTTGCCCCTTCAGTGGCACAACCACTACACTGCACAACAGGCGCTTACTACATCAACTCACTTCACCAAATCAAGATGGACATACTGTACACAGGTCAATGGGACACGCCACAACAATTGTTGCCCTTAATAATACTACTACTACAACAACATGCTAATATACAAACAATGGCTGGTCCACTGCTCCAGCAAGATGAAGCATTCTCTGTTCACTCATGGGAAAAATTGTGTCGACAGGCTGACAGGAGGTGGGAACCCTCCTATGTGAAGCAGCAGCTTTGCACATAACCAGTTTAATGGCAGGCCACAACCCACATCTGCAGCATTCCGGGCACTGAAGCACACTTGAAAGAATGTGCCGTAGCATGAAATCTATCAGCGTGCACTGCAACAGCAAATGCACCATCATCATTGCTCAATCCCGCAGTGTCAGCTGTCATGGTATGCACCTGGCTGTGCCGGTCAGCACTTGTTGTTGTACATCAGCACTGGCTCAGACAACTGCATTGATTGCTGGCTCCTGCGCTGCCAGTGGCTTAAAACCAGGTTGAGCCAGCGAGACTTATCAATGTCATGGAGTGCTTCATTGACTGCAATGTAGGCCTTGACCACTGCTTCTGCTATTGCAGGATTCACGTATGGTGGTGCATCACTGCTGCCGCCACTGACACGTGTGCTGTAAGCCTGTGCTTGTACCAGCAGTGTTGCAATCCACCTGTAGGCTGTTGCTGTTGGCAAGAGATGCTGCTGGTGTTGTGGTGGCTGCTGATGTGCAGGTCCTGAATTTGTGCATGCCTCTTTGGCCAGAGCTGACTCGGGTGGTGCTGCTGCAGGGGTGCGGCGCACTGCTGCCGTTGCTGCTGCAGCATTGAGCATCCAAGGGTGCTGATATAAAGCTCTGGTGAAGTCATGGTCTGTCAATTGAGCTCCTCTGGTGAGCTGCCACAGCTGTCTGAAGCTGCAACGCAACTGCATCTCACTCCAGTAACGTAGTGCAGGACACCTAACCAGCATCTGCAAACGGCAAAGACAGCAGTCCAACAAGTATCACCCCTGGCTAGGCGCCAAACAGGTGAGTTTATCAGCTTGTTACACGATAACGTTAGCTTCTGAAACAGTCTTGAGTTGAAAGCTAGGGCTATGTGAGGGAAGTCATGACCTGCCGTGCACAACTGGCATACAGCTGGTCATGCTGCATTCTTGAATGATATCACGGTGTGCTGCGCTGACAGCTGCAGCAACTGAGACCAAGCCATCACTTACCCACAGTGCATGGGGAGTGGTGTCTCGGCCACACGGCTCGAGCAAACTTGCGAGGGTACCAGCAGTGCTGCCGAGAACCTCAGGGGACATGCCCCACAGGTAGGCCAGTCTGGAGATGAGCTCACGGTCAGAAGTAAGCCCAATCGCTTGGTACAGGAATTCCACTCCTGAGGCTGAAGGCGTTGTGACGTTGGTGCCATGGCCCCTGCTGACGTGCCCATCTAGCTGACCAGCTTCTACAAAAGCTTGAAACAACGGGTAGGCAGTCCCGGGAACTTGATCGACGCACACTGAGCCATACCCTGCACTCAGAAGCGCGAATGGGGCACGGCCAGCACTGTCAAACTGCCTTTGCTTAGAGTCGATGCTCTTGAGATGATCAGCAGCGGCAGGCGGTCTAGCCACAAGCTTGCGCTACGAGTTTAATGCAATGTCGTGTGTTGATGCGCACCATAAGACGGCCTCAAGGGCTCCTTTGAGCATGGGCGTGACCTGTTGGAGGATGCTATGGCGCTCAGGACTCTGCTATGCAGTCTGAGAACGCTGATGGCGTTGTGCACAAGCATAACAATGCTTTCGTGGACAGAAGGGTTCTATTTGCTTGCAGGTTTGCAGCAAAACGACTACATCATCAAGATCAGTAGAGCAACGTCAACCAACAGATATTGAAGAAGAGATTATGCATATTGGTACGATCAAAGCTTTTTTCGACAGTATCACATGCAGCTGCTTGCTCTCTGGCCCGCAGTGCAATCTCAGTAGCCCTCAACCCTGAACGACTGGCAGTACATGTAAGATGTCCTCTGAAACCGCTGCAGTGGTCCTAAAGGGCGTGATAAGCAACGGAATGTAATTGCTAGTACATCAAGTCACGCAACCTGCAGCTTCCTGCCTGTCCTGCTATCCCGGACAGTATCCCCCCAGGCTGTGAGTATCAGACAGCTGCAGAGAAGGCGCGGAGAGCTTGCGGCCTGACGGCACCACTTGCCACACTACTGCAGATGGCCCTTGCAACGTGCAGAGGAAGTCTAGACTCAGGTCCCTCACAGTTTATCGCGGCACAACCGATTTATGGTATATATGGTATCTAGAGACAGGTGTGTTGCAGACCTTTGATACAACAAAGAGTGAGTAGTGAATCTAGTGTAAACATATAAACATAGTAAAGAATAGAAAGTTCATGTATGCTGCTAAGCTTCCCTGGCTCCTACAGCTCTCCCGGACTGAACGGGGTAATGAACCGGCGATCAATATCGATTAATCACGCCGTTCTTTCTGGGCTCAGGATGATGGCTCGAGCAAAAACAATTCAAAATAGTGTCAATAAAACATCAGGAGCCTGAACGGCAGGCCGCATCTGCTGGGCAAAAGACAGACAGTAAAAGCTACAACTGCTGCGAAGTTTGCGCGTAGCGGGCAACTTGCGCAATTGAAGCACCAGTCTGTTTGAATTGTCCTGTGTTAGTGAAAGTGATAAGCATTTGCCGTTGCCATTGCACCAGTTATAACAGCTCTGCATGATTGCAACAAATGCTTCACCTGCTGCATCTGCATCATACTCTTAGAGGAGTCTAGATTCAGGCTTGAACTGGTCACTGCAACAGCTAGCGACGCAGGTTGATACAAGACTGCTGCTGCCACGCGCAAGTGAGCCTGCAACAGGAAGAGAAGCCATGTTCAGGGTGGCCAGTACAGTGGTGAAGCTTGTCGGTGCTGGACTGGTCTCATATAATTACGTGGGGTTCCCTAACAAGGTAGGTGTGATCGTGTGTGCCTGCAGGCATGTACTGGCTGCTGCAGGCGTTCTGCAAGCATGCATGTGCAGAGTGTACAATATGCAGTCACGTGCAGACAGTGCTAACTGATCATGTGCTTGACTATGTACAGTATGGTGCTTTGCCATATAGGAGTCCCTGACTTGACTGCAATCTGAAGCCTAGCAGCATCTGCCCAGATGTCATTGGTGCTGCAACCTTCTATGAAGGCTGCCAAGTACTGTTGTGGGGACTGGACTAGGCAATGGCACTGTTGTCAACACGTTCACACGCTCTGTTACATATCTGCTTCGGTGCCATATGAGCATTCTGCATGCTTGCTGGTGCACCCTGTCCTGTCCTGCAGGTGCTGGGTCCTGCACTGTGTCCCACCTTATCAGAGTCTGATCAGGGTGTGTGGGTGCTGGCAGAGGCACTACCAGGAGTGGTAGATAGAGTACAGCCCGGTGCGGAGATGAGCAGTGGGCATGCCCGATTCTGTTAACACACTCTAGCGCATACTATGAGCTGTGCACAGCAGTGGCTATTACGACACAAAACAGCAGGCAACCTTGCTGGCAGCATTACAGGCCAAGTTTGTAGGCTAGGTCTGCAGGGCGACCGTGTGGGACGCCTTCTTGGCACAGCTTTTGGTATGACGATTTGCTTGTTTCTGTTGTTGTGGAACCAAAACACTCTAGCACTGTATAGCAGCAGCCAAGGAGTACCTGGGTAGGCCGCAACTGGCTGCAAGAGGCAGCAAGTAGTTCATCAAGGTTTGTGCCTTTTCCAGAGTGGCGCAAGTCTCCTCCTGCCCCGCATGCGCACACACAGTATATGTTGTCTACTTCCTTGTAGGTGATATTGTTGTCTGCTGGTCCCCCACAGACCCCCACTCCCACATCACTAGTAGGCTCAGGGCAGTGCCTGGGCAGATGGTGCAGCAGCAGCAGCCAGGGAACAAGAAGCCCGTGCTGGTGCAGGTGCAGTGCTGAAGTGTAATGTGGGCTGATGCTACATGCTTTATATTATGTCAGCACAGGGCGCGGAATGGGCGTTTGAGGCTGAGCTTCCTGGGGTTCCTTGAATGGCTCGAGATAGCAACGAAGCATGCATGTGTCATTGCCATATGTGAAGATATTACTGGTGCCATGGGACATGCAAAAGTATAGTGTTTGGGCTCCTGCTGTTTTACTTTCTTGAACAGCAAAATGCACAGAATGGATTGCTCCGGCAACTTCTGTGTGCAGGTACCTGCAGGCCATATGGTGCTGCAAGGTGACCACCCCACATGCCCTCAACATGGACCAATGCCCATGGCACTGCTGCAAGGCAGAGTAGTGGCAGAGGTATGTTGTGCTCTTTGTCTCAATCTCTGAAGTTGCCAGCAGGCAGGCTGCAGCTTTCAGCGAGTCCAACAATGTGGTGCTGGGTATCTGCCCTCTCTTCCATATGCCCGCCATGGAATGGCTTCTTCCAAATGTGACAACGGGCCAATTGTTTTTTCATATCAACATCTGGCTGCATCTCTGATGCAAACAGATCCTGCAAAACAGCACTTTGACACGGCACAGCACAAACGACACAACCTACTGCATTGCGTCCACCACCTCTACAAAAATACTTTCGTGAGTGTGTGCTCATTTGCAATGCAGATCTGGCCCAACTTCAAGTGGATTGACCGCCCAGCAGAGTTTGCAAAGCCTGGTAATCGACAGTGAGCAGTCATTGCCATATATGGAAAGGTGGCTCTGGGGAAGATGTCTGCATCAAGGTACTTACAGTTGAAACCGTGCCAACAGGCCATGGGCAAGCGTCACAGGGTCGTGATCCCTCAAATACCAGTTGTTCGTTCGAGGGCTGACCCCTGCCGGCAGTGGCTGCACTGATGATGGCATGGATGGCAGCTGCGTCAGAGATAATACCGTCAGGGCAACCAGAATGCTGGATAGTAAGAAGATCCAGTTGCTATCATCAAAAGATGATGTCACACCAAGAGCCTTGTTGTTGTGCATTGTACTACGCTGTGCCCCAGCAGTAGCAGCAGTACTGACTATAGGCTGCATGACTTCCATGCTGCTAGCGTAGTTGACAACTCTTCTCAGCGTGCATACTAGTAATCACTGAATAGAGGTTGTCATGACATACCGTATGTACGAGAAGTTGAGCCATGCAGCAAGTCATGCCATGACCCTCAGTGAGGGGCCACTGTGAAGGAGATTTTCACTTAGACAGGACCCACTGGGCTCATGCCATGCGCTGTTGCAATCCTCTGATTTGGCGATATCATATTGAGCTGTATTACAGCTCTGCTTACTGGCAGACAGCGTCTCCGGCAGCTGCCGTCCGTCGCCACCGATCCAACTATTCAACGGATCACTGGTCTGGACTTAATCCAGACCAGGCTTGGTCTGTACCTCCCAGATATTTTCACTGCATGACGTGCCACGCTGAGTTGCTGAAAGCAAGGCGTATGCACGAAGTCTACCGCTAGCCATTGATGACTCCGACTCATACGTCGGACGTATGAGCTATGGCGGCTCTCCCATCTTCGCGCCGCATTGTGATGGCGGGGCCCAGCGTTAACAGCCTGACAATGAGCGCCGGGCGCCCGCCCGATTGACCGGCCATCCAGCACCTGACAACAGCAGAAAACCCTGAATATATAGATGAGTGAGGACAAGACTCCGCATGAAGCCTCAGGCTGAACTACAGTGGTTTCTGGACTGCTATCACTGGGTCAAAACAGCACTTGCATAGGTGACCTGTCAGACGGGCAACACCACCATGACTCTCAGCTCCCAAACTGCATGGTTTTCACTGATGCTATCCGACCCCCTGAAGTGCCTGGTCTGCTGTTGTTTGCTGTGCGCTTGACTGCACCTGCTGCACTACTAACTGCATCCAAACTCGTCACACTGGACTGACTCTTGACTGATCCAGCCCTGCTTGGTGTCCTGCTGCCTGCTGCAATGCTGCCTGCTCTGCTGCCTGAGGCACTACTGATTGGAAGCTTGAGGCCTGCTGCTTCAACTGCTGCAGCAATGCCAGCATCTGCATATAGGTTGGTACATGCAAAGCAACAGCAGCTCTTGTGCTCAGCAGGCCGACAAAGAGAATCATGTGGTGTAGGATAAGCGGTGGCAATGGAAAGTGCTGTGTACTCGAAGATAGCCAGTGGTAGGCTGCAAAAGGAACATGTCTTGCAATGTTGGGCTGCCAAAGGCCTGCTGTGTGCAATGTGGGCCCAGAGCTGCTAGCACTGTGCACGACAGGGGCTCACCAGGATGCTGCAATGCCAGAATACGCAGTTCCTGCAGCATACTTCTTGTGACCAGCCTAGCCTCTGCCAGCTGGACGTCCTGCGCCAGTTCAGCAACAATGGCGCTGCCGCCAGCAGCAGCAGCACTGCCACCACGTGGCCCAGCTGCTGAGCTGCCTCTGGCGCTGCTGCTGCCATCTGTGGCACTGCTGCCAGTCTGAGACATGCTAGCTTGTGTAGCCAACAGCTTCTGAGCTCGTTGAACTGCTTTCAGAGCACGCGCCTCCTTTTCCTGCTGATCCTCCAACTGCCTGTCTGCTTCAGCCTACCACAGGTCATGCGCAACAAGAGCAGAGAGAACACCAACACTGATTCAACAAAGGGGGTGGTTGACGTACCGGCTGTGCCAACAGCACCATCAGGTCGTGCAGTAGCCAGGAAGCAATATGCGGAGGGCTGTGCGTCCAGCCGCCAAACCTCCAATCATGCTATGCCCTTGCCACCTGTCTTTGTCCTGGTGCTGAGCATCCAAGGCAAAGAGTTGACACCAGGCAGACTTGCGACTACAGACTTTCCAAAACAAGCTGGAGTCGCACCTTCTTTTTCATCAAGTCATCTACCACTGCCTGCAGCCCTGCCAGTTCTGCTTGAATGCTGCTTGCCTGCTGTTGTTGCTGCAACTCTGCCATCAATGCTGCCTCCTGCTGTCGCACCACCTTCAGCTTGTCATAGCTGGCATCCAACTGCTGTCTACAGCAGCAGGCAGGGCACATCTTCAACTGATGTCTGGGAAATGATTCCATGCATTGTGTGCAACTCAAAGCACCTGTGCTGTTCCCGTGGAAGCACTGACATCTGCCAGCAGGTGGTGGCATGTGAGGCTGTACGTTTGAGTGCGACTTGCTGTGACCTGCAGTCCCTACCTCAGCTCGCTCTTCTCCTGCATGGCAGCTTTACTGTCACCCTGCCTGAGTGTACCACTGAAAGCAGTGTTGGTTGCTTGCATCTGAGACAAGGTGTTGCTGAGGGCAGAACACTGCAGGCAAGACAGCAGAACACAGCAACTGTTAAGCAAGCCCACAGCCCTTGTGCCTTTGATGATGAAACGCAACAAATGCAGACATGAATTATATGCTGGCAGCTGCTGTGTGCTATGGAGCCTGTCCTGTATTCATGGAGGTTTGGCTCTTTCAGGGACTGCTGCTAGCACCCAATCCCATGCTGGCAAGCTCATTGGACATGTTACCACCGTGTAAGAGCGCCCTTGCTGCCTGGCTGCTATGCACACCTCTGCTTCTGCCTTTGTAATCTTGGCATCAAGAGCGTCACCCTCCACCTGCAGCTCTTCGCGCTCTTGAGCAGCCTGCCAGGCCAGTGACACCACGCAGCACAATCAGCCAGCCAGCCGAATATATGGAGCACTTGAAGCAGGCATCCCGCCTGTCAGGACAACCTGCAGAGTCACCAGCTACTGCCACAAGGCAGGACAACATTATAAACAATCACAGCCTGTGCACACTGTGGCTTCAGCAGCTTGCCAGCAGCTGCAACAAGTTGCCTGGAGCCACACTACTCCTATCTCAGAAATGTGCTGAGGGGAGGGGGGGGGCTGCCTCCAACCACCAAAACACCTTACATCCCACCTTTATTATGTAGTATGCCTGGCTCTTAGGCTCGCCACCTTCAGGATCAGTGGCGCGGTTCTTGCTGGCCAGGGTGTCAAATTTGGTTCCAAGCACATCAACCCTCGCCTGTCGATCACGAACCTCCAGAGTCAATCTGTACGGCAGCAGCAGCAGTCGCAGGTTATTGGTCCTCCATATATTCAAGGTCCATCAATCTCGTGACAGGAGACCCAATAAACCACCCAGAGATCAAACACGAGAGCCTTGGGAGCCTCTGGCAGCAGCCATCTGCAGCCTGCAGATGTTCTCCTTGAAAGGAGAACAGGGATGATGTACATCACTTCATTCTGCTGTTGGGTTTCAAGTTGTGTCCCACCTGTGGATGTCTTCTCGCACCAGCTTCAGCTCACCCTTCAGGCCGTCCCTGTGCACCTCAATCTCCTGCCGCCGCTCATCCAGGCTGAGCTTCAGCTGCGCCTTACGTGACTCCAAGCTGTACACCTCATCAGCATGCATGGACAACAGCTGACGCAACCTGTAGACCTGTCACAGTGAAGCGTATCAGGCAACACAGTGGCATCAGGAAGCTTCAGTCAATAGCATGTGGAAGCAGTGCTACCAGAAGCTACATGGCTCTGCTCAAGCAAGCTGTTGTATCAGCGGCCATGGGATACACGGCAGATGCCATACCAGCCAATCAACTCAGCAACATGTAAGGCTCCTCAGCGATTTGTGGTAATGTCTACTGTGCTCCATTCCCACCTGCAGCTTGAGCACATCATGGTCCACAAGCTGCTTCTCCTTGTCAGCAATTGCACCCTTGAGCGCCCTGGCATTGCTATCTGTCTCTAGCTGCAGCCCCTGGATTGTTTCATGTATCCGATGCTTTTCAGTCTGCATGGAGCACAACAACCATCAGCCACATGTGGGAAGGTCCAGAGCAGAAGGGATGTGAGATACAGGCAACAGTGCTGTTGCAGTGGCCGTTCAGCGAGTCCAGCAACTCCTTGTTCTGGTGTGCCACAACTGTCGGCAACAGGCAGAGCAGCAGCTGTTCAGCATATGAAGCCCTTTTCTTCCCACCAGGCTGCAGCGGTTGGCCTGACCTGCAGGTGGTTGTTGCTGCGCTTAGCATCACCAAGATCAATCTCTGCTTGCTTGACCTGCTCCAGCAGAATTGCATGCTCCACATTCACACCCTCAAGGGTCTCTGTGAGCTTCTGGATCCTGCCATTCAGGACACGCGCTTCATCATCACTGCGATGGCCACCAGCACGAGCTATGCGGCGCTCCATGTTCTGCATTGGTACAGGTGACAGCGCGGTCATGGCATGATCTCAACCACCACAGCAGCAGTGTGTGTGGTGGTGTGCAGCAACTTGTTACATTGCTACCAAATAAATCAATGGTATGTCACATGATGCAGCTGAGCCCGGCATTGTTTATCAGCAGCAGTCAACTAGGTAAAATCTAGCCCATCCAGGATGTTATCTGTTCTGATAGTCCACATCAAATCTTAGCAAACAGTGTTCAACAAGTCTCCTCTTCAGCCTGTCAGGCTCAAATCGGGTCTTACCTGGAGGTTTAGGTCTACATTGTACATCAGCTCACTCTGCCGCACCAGCTGCTCATCAAGGGCCTTCACCCTGGCTGTCAGGTTCTTACTCTGACCCTGAGCACCCGCTATCTCACTGATCAGTTCCTTCTCTTTCTGGCGCAAAGCATGCAGGCTCTGACCTGCTCTAAACTGCTCCTTCTTCAACTGTTCATGATCCAGCTGCAAAGCTTTCAATCTTGCCTCCTCGCGCTTGTGTAGAGATTCTAGTTGAGACACCTGCCAGCAGAAATTAGAGCGTCTTAATACTGGTGTCACACGCTTGGTGTTGGCAGCCTAGTGCAGCTTTTCAGCCAGAAGTGGAACCAGCCTGACAGAAATCACCTGATCTTGAGTTCTGCTGGGAGCTGATTATCCCCAACAGCTGCAGTAACTGCTGAGGTAGCTGCTGGTCGGTGAGGGCTGTTGCAAGGTCCAGACTGCTACTTCTGACCAGACGTTTAGCTCTGCTTATGATAAGCCGCCGAAAGCCCACCTTGCCCTCCAGGCTGTCTAGCTGCCCGAACTCTCCCTCGAGCTGCTGCTTCAATGCAGCATGCTTTTGGCGCACTGCCTCCAACCTCTGCCGTTTCTTGTCCAGATCCTGCCGTCCTGCATTGTTATTATTGCCAGCTGCTGCCAGGTCGTTAGCTGCCTTGGTCAATGTGTTCTGCAGGAGCTCAACCTGGTTTGCCAGCTCATCCAGCTTGGCTGCTTCAGCCATCTGCAGGACAAGCCCCAGATCATGTCGTTTCCTTGTGTAAGGTGGTGGACACACTCCAAGTACCATGTGGCTGCCACCAGCACTGCTAGTTAAACATGCATAATGACACGACACAATAAAGCAACCCGTTGTTTAAAGCCAATTGCGCAAGTACAGCGATGCACGAAAGCAGTGGCATTGCTCCTGGACAAGAAGGCCACCTGATTCTCCCTGGCCTTGCCCATCTCACGCTCGTAGAATGTGATTTGAGCCTCAAGCTCTCGATCGTTGGCAACTTCCCCTGAGCATTCATGCAGCCAACAGTCAATTATCAACAGCTGAACTCAACACTTGCATTTATCATACCTGTTAAGTGACAGCTGACATTTGTGCATGGTTGAACAATAATGCGCATTGGAGGCATCAGCACTGTCACCAGTGTGTGTGCTGAATGCTGGCTGGCAAAAAAGTTGAGTATGCCTTCTGCTGCTCACAGCCAGCCAGCTTTTCTCAGAGGTTATGCGACTGGATTGCTGGTTGTCACTTCTGCTGCTTGGAAGGACTGCACAAACCAATCACAGGACATGCGCACCTGCCAGGAAGCGAGCTTGAGCATCCAACTCTGCCTGCTTCTGCTTCAGAAGCACCTTATGCTCTGCATATGCAGCTGCCATGACCTGCAGCACCACACCATGGTCTGTTACAGCCTGCTTTATGCTGTTGGTGCAGCTATCAAGTAAGGTGTTACAGACAGCAGAGCAGGCTGCATGTGGTGGCACTGCATACCTCTAATCAGCTTCCGCCAGCTAAAGCTTTGCTGAGCTGATAGTACAAAACGTGCAACATACAGGAAGTCTTCAGGCGCCCAGCAACATACCTGTATCGCTTCATCCCTGTGCTTCACCGCTTCTCTTGCCTTGTCCCACTGCCGGATGAGCTCCTGCCTCTCTTGATGCAACTGCCTGAAGTCTTGAGCCGCCCGGTCCAGCTGAATCTGTGCGGACTGGGTGTCTGTGATCTCCGCCTCCAGGGCATCCTTTTGTGCTGCTACTTGCTGCGTCAGCTTCTCCACTGCCAGACCAAGCTCCTTCAACTTGCCTTCATCCAGGCGCCTACATGTGCCAGCAGCTGACCTCACAACGCTACCTTCAAGGCTTGTGCAGTGACAGCAGACTTGCTTTGCATCACATACACAGTGCTGGTGCCACAGAGGTGCCACAGAGGTCGTTGAGACCACAAGACTACACGGTGTATGCAGGATTGGATGACATGTCTTTCTACAGTTGCCTTGTGGACTTCTCAACCAACAAGCCCCCCCAAAGAGGCCAGGCTGTCTTTCAGGACCGTCAGCTGCTGCTGCATCTTTTGCTCACCTATACTTCTCTAGGGCTTGGTTATCCTCTTCTTTCTGCTTCTGTGCCACTGCCCACTGATCTAGCTCCTCTTGATTCCAGTTCATGAGCAACTTGAACTGATCCAGCTTCTCACTGCCTCTGAAGATGGATGTTTGCAAGCTGGTTATGCGGTCTGACAGCTCAAGCTTCTCACGTTCCAGCCGCTCGAGATCTGTTCTGACACGTGCCTGCATGGTGTTTGGGCAAATAAGGCTCTTTGGCAGTGAACCTGAGCTATCATCTTGAAGTACCACATGTGATGCAAGCATACTGCTAGAAGACTGACAGGTTGGATTGAGCATACCACATACACCAGCTGCATCGAGGTGCACTTGGGACTGCTGATGCCGCATGCATCAGCTGCCTATATGCACAAGGTATTGGCTGCTGCTGTGCTCACCATTTCTTTGTCAGCAATGATCTTCAGGTGCTGCTCCGTATCGATCTCCTTTTTCTCTGCTTCCACCTGCACACACACAAAAACGGATAATGAAATATCAGCCGTGCTGCTGCTGCAGTGTACAAGGGTGTCAAGAGATCCTCACCCTGCTCTCTGTGTAGGTAATCTCCTGCTGCACGTTCTGGAGGTGCTCGGCCATGACATCGATTCTCCCAGCATTCTCCTCCATAGACAAATCCAGCTGCTCCAATTGCTTCTCGAGATCCTGTGGCGTGACGTTGTGCAACATCAGCAATGTCATGGGCACCATGTCTACAATTGCATCGCTTGCACTGGCAGGAGGGCAACGGTATGCGCACCCGAATATGAACATCAAGGGCCTTGTTGTCAGCATTTGCAAATGGTGGAAGAAATGAAAACTCCTCTTCATCGTCCTGGACCTCAACTGCGACCGGAACAAGTCTAGTCAGAGGCATGCAGCCGCAGACAGCAGGACCAACAGATACCAAGGTCCATTAAGCTGTACCTGGACGCCATGGCGGCTGAGTGCCGTGATCCATCCTAAGATACAAAATACAAAGATGACCTAGAATGCTGTGTTACGCTTTAATGCTGTCCCAACAGCTGTCAGCCCGCTCATACGTGCAAGGTGCCTGACGATACTGTGTTTCCCAGTTCAGAGACCGATGGCACCTGTAAGACTTTATATTTATCCTATAAGATAGGCTAAAATGAAATGATGAGCAGGCGCGCACATCGGTCGCTGTTTGGGAGGATCAACGGGGTCAACAGTGACGACACGCTTCTTAAGCTGGGCAAGCACCAGGATGGTGCAGGACAATATGCTTTGATGACTCAGATCCAGGTAAGATATTCCTTTCGCAGATGTATCCTTTCTGCAAAGGCGAAGATGTCGTGCACATTTTGCTTGGGAGAGGTTCACGTGGCAGTGCAATAGATGCAATTTCGCGGGCCACGAGGTCTGGCCGCCAAACACATCGGATGTGGTGTCTAACTGCGGTATAAGCCCATCCTGTGGTTGAGACCCCGTTGCTGCACATCAGCACAGCAAAATAAGCCACCAAGGAGGTACATGGCCGGCCAAATGAGTGAGCCACACAACTGAACGCGGCAGAGATGTGTTACACATGTGCAGTGTTCAGGGATGTGTGCTTTTATCAGCTGGGTCAGCTGCAATCCATAACCAGCACAATGCAACAGCAGCTCTGCAGGTGGAAGAGACGGCTACGACGGCTGCTCATTACTGCCCAAATGTGCTGCTTATGCGCTCTTCTTCAGCTGATTAACGGCCTTGCGCAGAGCCCTGTTCTTTTTTGACTTTGCAATGGCAGCCTTGTAACGGTCAAAGTCTGTCATTGCTGCCTTGGCTGACCTGGCAGCCAGCTTCTTGCCCCAAGCTGATGCTGCGAACTTGCCGGCAACATCTGCAGGAGACACAGCAGGAAGAAAGCATTTGAGAGCACAGCAGCGTTCTGCAAGACTGTTGTTGCAGTGGCTTATCCTTGCACTTTGCTACTAATGCAAGCTCCGATACAACACTTGCCACCATGCTTTGCGAGTCTGATGTGCGCCTCGGAACACAATACTCGTCCAACACATTGTGGCATAGAGCCCTGCAGGTCGATGCTGCATGATTGTGGTGTGCAGCAGTTGTGTGCCGCTCTGCCTCTGTTCTCTTGCAGAACCACTGCTGCAGCATGTCAAATCATCCTGATATGCTCCATGCTGCACAATTACTTGGCCTTTCAAGCTGGGCATGTGCGCTGCTTCGGAGCTCCTCCTGGAAGATATTTTGTGTGGGTCTTGACTTGCATCACTGCCTGGCATGGCTGAATCAAGCTGCTATGCGCTGCTGGCTGCTAAGCTGGTGCTTAGTAGGTTGTCCTTTGCTCAATCATGCTGCACTGCGTGCTGCCTGCAGGAGTCAGCAAACCAGATGCCTGCGGTGAAGCACTGTGATTTATCAAACTTGTTTCCCACCTGATGCGCTGAATGCCTCTGTGAGCACCTTCTTGCTGGCCAGACGGGGGATCTCCACCTTGAGGTCTGTCAGCTGCAGGCGCTTGAAGTTCATGACTCTGCGGGTCTCTGTGGGGGCGTCAACCAGAGCCTGAGCAGCAGCAATCCCATATATCATATTAATCTTGGATCTGCAAACAGAAGACGCTGAGGGGCACAAAGCAGTGCAAGCTGCATGCTGCATGCGACAAGCTGCTGTGGATCAGCTCACGAGCTCCAGGCAGCTGGGGCAGCACGGCGGTATGCCTTGCTACCAGTTACTTCCAAGCTGCATCATGAAAACCTGTTTAGCAATGATGTTATAAGGGCTTTGAGCTCTGACTGCACCTCTGCTGGCCGGCTGATCATACCCAAATTTCGTCTGAAACGCGTCATGTACGTGCCTCAGTGACTTGAGTTAGAGCTGTGCTATCCAGCTGCATCCAAGCTGCCCTGCTGTGATGCTCGGCTGCGCATGGCTACATATCACGCTGGTACCAGCTGCTGCACAGCAGTGAGCAGGTGTCTGCACATGAAGAACCCCGCTCTCCCAAACGCGCCACTACAATCTCCGAACGAAGAATAAACACGGCTATGTCATCAATGTTTATCGCCAACAACAAGCCGCCGAGCTTTACTGCCGATGAAGGTGTGTGCGGCCCCTGCCCACGCGAGGGTGAAGGGCTATGGCCCTGTGCTTACCCTGTTCTGATCTACGACGTCTGAGATGACAAAAAGCTTGCCATAGTCCTCGCCAAAGGTCACCAAGGCCACACGGCCGATTTCCACATAGCGCTTGAACGGCATCTTGATGAGGACCGCTCCTAGACGCTGTGCTACGCAAAAGAGAGGGATTGTCAAAGCTGAAACGCCTGATAAGACTAGCAAACAAGCTCTTGGCATACCCTGAACCCCCCCATACAGCCACGACGACTGTCGTCGTCTCCTGGACCTTATTTACACCTGCGAGCAAGGTTTGTACTGAATGTTTGCACGTTATTGTAGCATTATCTTTGCAGCAGCAAGTGACTTCCACTGCGCGATACAGTGTCACTGCTACATGCGGTCGTTTGTGGCACAGTAGTTGGCTTTGAAGCCCACATGAAACGTATGACGACGCTGTTACCCGCCTGGTATGTGCTAGGCTTTGCTGGCAATAGACAGGTGGCTCTGAGCAGCTGGTTGACAAGCTGGTGTCTCGCAGCGCAGATGATAGACACTTCATGAATGCAATCGACCACTTTTAGATCGCCATGGTTCTGCAGTCTCAATCAGCTGTGCCGCAACCCCCAGGCGTACAGCATCCAGCTGGAGGTACTTGTGGGGGCAGCAGACATTTAGTGTCAGTCGGTTGTCAGCCTTCAGTCGCAGCCATTGAGACACGACAATCAGACATATTGCGTCACGTCAGCCTCAGAGAATTGGAACCGCTCGTTGCAGAGCTCGCACGTAACCTGCACAGCAGTGAAGAAAGGTTGGCTGCTGTCATCTGGTTCAGGACTCGTCTACACACGTGTGCATTTGCGTCTGGTGATGACCTGCCTATCAGCTGTATGAGATATACACGCCCCAGTATTGTATCTTGTAGCAAAGCAAGGACACCATCATGGCATGTGCACCCAGCACAAGAGGCTACATAGAGGAAGTTACAGCAGACAATTGCCGCAACGGACGTGGGGAGATTCCTGTCACACCTGCATCATGCACTGTGTGCACACTTGCAGCCCATTTGGCTTCCAGTAGATAGCATTACAGTGTAGTGGCAGCCATGATGCTGTCTCAACAAGTTGATGGCACGTGCCACACCCACAGCCCTTACCTCAACATGCCCTTGCTCTTCAATGATGGACTTGACCTCAGACATGCCCAGTGACGCAACCGCACGCAGCATGCGGTCTTTCAGATCCGCTTGCTCACAGGGACCATACCTAAACAGCAGCAACCAGTACTGGCGATGAGATGCAGGTCCAACCCACCGATCCAAGCTGCTCCGCAGCACAGATTTGGCACCACATGATGGGTGCCGTGATTGTGATAACTACAACAGCCTGCAACATCCTGACATCCTGACAGCAGTGTCCACCCACATCTATGTGCTGCATTCTGTGACAGGCATGATGCAAACAGTTGTTGGGTCATCAAGTGCTGTTGCGCCTCGCTCACCTGGGGACAATAGGTTCACCACTCATGCTCCCCCCCAATCCTTCCAGAATCCTGTCTGTGATTTCCTGTGGGCTCAGGCCCTTATTTAGTAACTGCGTCATGGTGCCCAGGCCAGTCAAGTTCTTTTCAAGCTGATCCAGTGTTTCATCGGAGCAGAAAGGCAGCACCTGCAACACAATATACATTGTGCGATTATGCCTAGCACCTTGGGAGGAGCTATAGCGGCTAACATGCTCATGCTGCCTGTGGCAGGCAAAGCCTTGACGACTTCTGCAACAGGCCTATGTGGCACTATTGAAGGATGCACCCCCTCCTACCTGCACATAGTAGCCACCTGCAGACTTGATCCTCATATCTCTACCTATGCAAACCCCTAGAGCTAGGGCAGAGTTGGTTTGCTCACTTTCGGCCTGCAGGCAGGGTTCAGATAGCCAACATCAGCCTTTTGCATTTCAAGGCACGCGCAGGCTGTGCTGGTGATCACAGTCATCCACCATCTGGTGTTTAGTTGCCATGCACCATATGCAACATGAAGACAAACTGGGTGCTGCACCAGCTGCTTGTGCGGTATGGTGGGCTGCATAATGATGCACAGTGGGGGCCCTAGGTGAGTAGACAATAGGAAACAAACAGTAAACAACTACTGCATCTATGCCTGTACCGCAATGGTGTCCTATCACAATCCTGTGAGTGCCTGCATCATCTAGCGCTGTACTGGGTTGTTCCTGACAGGTGGTGCTCACCAGGTATGTGGCTAGATCCTCAGCTACTTCTCCTGACACGATGCTGACAACACCTGTGAACGGCTGCGGCTGTCTTGGATGACTCCTGGTAACACACAGCTGCCCTTGACCTACTGCTGCACCCACTGCTAACTTGCCATCTGCCCGTAGAGGAGGATCCGCTGCTGGGTTGCCGACTTTGCCCTTGACCTGACCCTTCGTGTCCGCTACAGCTAGGATGCCGCTCAGAGGCCCATCACCACGAAATTGAATCTGCGACAGCGAATAAAAGCAGTCAAGCAGCTGCAACTTGCTGTGTGACTATTTGCAGCTGCTTGCACCACGCTATAGGAAAATGTCTTGTGGTTTGTGGACTGTCACATGGGCAGGGTGCCGTCACACACAGCACCTGACAGGCAGCCACAGGAGAATGCTAATTATTATTTTCCTGTGCTGATTTACCAACCTGTATCTGCTCTTCGTCCTTCCTGTAGGCACCCAGCAATGCTGCTCCCAGTAAGGTTCTACCCAGTGCTGCAGTTGCTGTGGGTGCTGTTGAATGCCGGTCAGCTGCCTGCAGTGGTCAACAATAGGATGCCAGCAGCATGCAAATGGCAAGTACTTACAGGTACACAATGATTGCTAGGTACGATTTCCCTTCGTATGTCTTGACTGGCTGATGGTGGCGCCAACAACGAGGCTGGCTGTGGAATCTGAACTGCTGGTGACGAGCGGAAGTACAGAAAGCACCCACCTCTTGCACCAAGCGTGTGCCATCAATCACCAACACAGCAACTTCTCCCATATCTGACAGACTGCAAGCAGCAGCAGAGGCCGTTAGTCACAGAGCAAAGGCGGCAGTCATCAGCAGTTGCAGGTGCTGTTTTAGTGCTGGCTGCCACGGCATGCTGCTCCGCAGCTGCCACATTGGACTTTCGGCAGCATAAACAGCGCATGCAGTAGGCTGTTGACGGCTTGAAAGCATCTGCAATTAGCCCAGTGTTGGATATCCACAAGTCCCTCCGGGCCTCCACACACACCTGCGGATCAGGACATCTTGCTGCTGCTCAGCCCTACATACTACTGTATTTGTGCGAAGTCCAAATTGACGTGCGCTATGAAGAGCCTTACCCCTCTGTGCCAATGCGCGGCAGCTCGGTTGCAAGATGTGTGCCATTTGTGCAGCCATTGCAATAAAACTTTCTTTAAAGGCACATTGAGGCGCAATAATCTTGTTTTTGATTTTGTTTAGTGCTGCGTAACAAAGACATCAACCTCTTAGGTGTGCAGTAACAAGTGAGAGGCGTTTACAGTCCGGATTATGCAGACCTGGTCAAGCTGACCAGCTGATTACTCTTTCGAGCAGTTTCACTACTTTTTACAGACTTACCTCGGCCTTTACACGCCACCCAAAATGTTTTTGACCGTCTTCTGCCTGCCACGGTTGAACGCGAGCTGAGCATCGAATAGAAGGCACACGACAGCCTCATACTTGTCTTTCAGCAGCATTATGGAAGGCATGTAGCCAGCCACTGCCTGCATGTGGACGCCTGTGAATGATTGTCAAACGCTTTGGGGGTTTCATGTCAGCAAATACTAAACGAGTGCGCTGTGCATGTAGGCATGCTGGATGGCACTATGTACGACCAGCTGAAGCAGCAGATACAGCAGATGAAGATTGATCATATGTGGCTACAGGAGCGCAAAGCAGAACAGGGGATGGTGAGTAGCTGGCGTGACGCAGTGTTGGCCAGCTACTTGCTGCTGGTATGTGTTTGGCTAAGAACGTGGAATCTCGTTTGGCTGGCAGACCGCTCTGTGCCGCAGATGGAGACTGCTGCCCTGTTGCAGCAGCGCATGCAGTATGAAGAACAGCTGCACAGCCAGCAACAAGGTCTGGCGTCGCTGCAGCAGCGGCTGAAAGACAGCGTTGACAGAGCTGCAAAAGTGCGCCAACACAGTGAAAGGTGGGTGTCCAAGTCCAGAAGCATACATTATGTCAGCGTGTTCTATTCTGATTGTAATACATTACACAACAGACATGAGGATTGGCTAGTGGCAGATACTGAAACCGCCTGCATGAAGTGCTTAGAACGTCTTGAAGATCTTCCATGTCAGCAGTTGTCCTGTTCACACTCCGGCTGCTGCGCACAGGGAGAAGAAAGCTCTATCGCTACACATCGCAGAACTGCAGGACAAGGTAGCTCGGCAGGAGCAAAGGCATCTTGATCAGGTTGCAGCCAGGGACCTGAGCCATAAGCAGCAGTTGCAGGACATCAGGGAACAGCTGCAAGTCCGGCAACAGGAGTGGGTGAGTGAGGGCAAGTAGCACCAATGGACTTTGAGAGTGGCAGTGCTGCAGCATGCATATTTCACTGTGACAGCTTTTGCAGTCATCAGCCAGCCTTGCTAAGCGCGTCTCTTCCTCATGCGGGCAGACCTTGGCAGCCTATGGGAACAATCAGGCAATCATGGTGATCCGATAACTAACCCGCGTTGTGCTGGTGTTGCATCTGACAGGCTCAGGAGAAGCAGATCCTGCAGGACAAGCAGGTTGCCTTCATGTCTGAAGTGGAGGAGTGGTCTCAAGGCGAGGTGGAGGCTCTGCAGGCTGCTGCAGCAGAGCGCCAGAACAGGGAGCAGCAAACTGTGATGCACTGGTATGTAGAGGGCAGTTACTGACTTCTTCCTGGAATCAGATGCCAGCTTTCGTCATACAGCCAGTTGGGAGCTGGTTATGTATCCCATGGTCACCCGTTGTGCTGCGCTGCTGGCCGGTCGTCACTCAGATTGCACTCATGCTGTGCAGCAATGTGTTCAAAGGATCAAGAACCTCTGAGGTCCCCATATGCACTACAGGCAGCACAAGCACCAACAGGCGCAGGAGCAGCTGCATCAAGCCAGTTGTCAGTTGGCATCCCTCCACGAGCAGCTTCAGAACCAACAGCAGCGCATTGTGGAGCTGCAGCAAACGTCCGAGGCACATCAGCAGGAGGCACAGGTGGCAGCCCTGCAGCAGGTTGCAGCTGCTGAGGTGCTTCAACAGCAGGTGCATGCACTGCAACGGGATATGGGGGAGAAAAAGCGGCTGACACAGCAGCAGCAACAACAGATTCACCAGCGGCTTCATCTGGCACAGCAGGAATATACCCTCAAGGTATGAACTCAGCCATGCCAACACTGTTGAAGGCCACTGCAAACGAATCAATTGTGCTGTGGCAATGAATGACATGCCAGCATTCAGACATGCGT
The DNA here is from genome assembly GCA_018290735.1 of Coelastrella sp. MACC-549. NCBI lineage: Eukaryota > Viridiplantae > Chlorophyta > Chlorophyceae > Sphaeropleales > Scenedesmaceae > Coelastrella > Coelastrella sp. MACC-549. The sequence continues at coordinate 87,342 of JABEVS010000208.1, read as the reverse complement.
TAAATTGATGACCTTGCCTAGCACACATAGGCAAGAGGTGGCTCATGCCGTGAGCCTTGCATGCAACTTTGAGGCTCAAACTGATTCTGAAGTTGTGTTTAAACCTGATGCTCACTAGTGAACAAACCAGGGATTGAACACACCAACCAAAGGTTTGTGACAAGAATCGTATTTCATTGCTGACAGGAGAGGGAGTTGCAGGCACAGCATGCCTTGCAGCTGGATGCAGTGCACCTCAAGCTGCAAGCAGTACTTTACAAGAAGGACGCCACCATAGCAGCCCTTAAAGCGAAACTTGACGCAGCAGTGGTTGGTATGAAGCAGCTTGAAGAGGAAGAAGATAGCAGTTAGCGCGTCCAGCTGCGGTGGCTGTCAGTCTTATTGCACAGCTGGCAGCAATACAGGTGAAGCAGTACATACTCTTCAAGTCGACAGCAGGGCGCACCAACGCAAAGGTGGGGTAAATACACCCTTCAGTTTCACGTGTTGGCACGTAATGCAGCTTAAATGCGCACCGCAGCAGACTGAATTCGGAGGCAGCACTGTCAGTCAGCACTGTAAGCCAGTATCTGCTGCCCTATACAGTTTTTAGGCTGTTAAAATGATACTGTTCTGCTCGGCCGCACTCTAGGGGAGTCTGTCATTTGCCGAGTCTGCTTGTGCGTCATTTCTGCGCTATAGCCCCATGCCAACATATCATACTGATGATTTGCAATGAGTGATGTTTAGTATCTTTTAACATCATTAGCCACCACGGTCATGATGGACCACGCAGAGTTTGCCGCTCCGAATGAAATAGTGAGGCTTATCTCAAGCTTAGTGGTGAAAGACGAACCTCCTGGAAACCGTGCATTATACTTAGTGGCCTTAGCTGGTGTGTGCAAGAGGTGGAGGCACACTGCTGTCGAAGTCGCAAGCAGTGTGCCTATAGCGCTTGATGGGGCCGACAATGCTGGGTTACATGGGCCCAAAGCAACATTGTTGAAGTTTAGAAAGTCGGACGTCTGCCGGAAGCGCGATACATTCCTGGGCGCTTCAAAGTTGCTGAAAGGTATAGCCAAAGGTCGCTTGCGAAAGACTGCTGTGTATCATGTATACACTCTTCTACCATGCATGTCTGCATGAAACATAACATAGGGCAAGTTCAGTTGCCGGATTGTGGACCATCTTGACAGTTTTGCAGCTCCAATGGTTGTGCGTGTGTGTCACACAAAACACTTCGTGTCCCAGGTCATAGTCTATACGGTGTCTATAAGGTCTCTGAGCTGTGCTGAGCGTAGCTTCTTGCTGCGCTGTTCTACTGTGTGCTGTTGATTGGGCAGGGTACACAGATGTTACTCTTACTGGTGAAAGCATAACAGACGAGGTGCTAGACAATATATCCCTGGTCAATGGCCACAATATCACCAGCATCAAGCTGGTGGGCACCCTCTCTGTCACAGATCCAGGCATAATCGGCTTGGTCAGCAGTGCGCCACACCTAAAACAGTTGGTGATAGAGAATACAGGACCTGGTGTAGTGGGCACCTTTGTGCCTGCCACCCTGCAGGCATGTAGACAGCTCGAGACACTGCATATTGAAGGTGCAGAGGGTGTTAACTGGTCTGATTTGCATGTTTCTGGTGCATGGTGGCGGGTGCTGCAGCAGCCACTGCAACAGCCACTGCAACAGCCACTCGTGCAACAGAGCCTGCAGGTATGCCGGGCACCTGCTGAGGCAGGCGGGCCTCTGCAAACAACAGCAACCAGCAGCACCAGCAGTGAATTGGTACCGCCTGCTCAGCAAGTAGTCAGTCAGGAAGTGGATCGCAGCAGCACCAGCGTAGATGGTTTCGTGCAACGCGGTGGCCACCATCAGCAACGGCACCATAGGCTCAGCAGTGATGCTTCTGAAGGTGCAAGTGACATAGAGAGTGATGATGACAGCACCGTGTCAGTAGCAAGCGATGCAACCAGCATAAGTGTTCCTGCAGCAGCAACAGCAGCACTTGCTGCACAGCTTTTGCACACCTCGTTGCAAGGAGGCAGCAGCAGCGGCAGTGCAGGTGCTAGCACCAGCCGTCAGTCACAAACGCACATACAAGCGCAGCAACAGCAGCTGATGGACTCTCCTGATGGTCAGTTGTTGCAACCTCAGCAGCAGCAGATGCTACAGCAAGGCATACAATGCCATTATGCGCTGCGCAAGTTGCATGTGCGCTTTGCAAACGTAGACAATCTAGCCCAGCTTATAGAGCGCTGCCCCAGCATTACGGAGCTTCATCTGGATGGGCCAGCCTTCAACATCCAAGCCGCAGCTGCTGCTTGCCCACACATCAAGCGGCTGGCATTCCTGGTTGCAAATCCTGTTGAGTTGGATGCCGCGCTGTTCTGCCTCAATAACATGAAAAACCTGCGAGGGCTGGAGCTGGAAATCAAGGGCATGATGCTCAGCACCGAGCAGCTGCGGGTGAGGGTGGTGGCAGGCAGAGTGTGCTGTATATACCTGTGTCAGAAAGCGTGTTATCAGCGACCATCCAAATAGGAGAGCTTGTTCCACGGTACGGCAAGTGGTATCTGCAACATTGGCAGTGTCACCTTCAGGAAGTGCAGCATGTCTGTATTTCACCATCTGATTGTGTGCACCTCACATCCTGGAGTACCACCTGGTATCTTGCAGCAGTTGGTCAGCTGCACAGACTATGATATCTGTGCAACGCCTGCGGTGCTGACATGCAGGTTGTTGGGATGCTACCGCTGCGGGAGCTGGCTTTAGACAGCCATGCATACAGGCAGCAACCCAGCATGCCACGGCCTCAATTCAGCCACCTGGACAATGAAGGGGTGAAAGGGCTGGTGGACAGCATTTGCCATCGTATGCGCAGTGGTGAGCCTGCATGCACAATGATACCACAACTGATCTGATGGAACTAAACTGCCCATGCTATCATGGCATGTCATGGCAAGACACCTTGCCCGATAGCACATGTGTCGTGGATCTCTGAGACAACCGCTCAACTGCCCCACAAGTGGTTTGTGTCTGCTGCAAGGCAGTTTCAAGGATAGTTCCGTCACAAGTTTTGCTGCTACTGTGCATTGAATCAGCACGGTCGTACATGTGTTGCAGAGATGATGCCTCTGAAGCTGAGCTTGTGCGGTGCGACCGCCCTCAAGCAGGAGGCCGTCTCGGCGCTGCTGCGGCTGCCCATGCTCACTGCCATTGACACAGGCGGCTGCATCAAGCTCACGCCTATGGACAGGATGAGGCTAGTTGCCAAGGTCAAAGCTGGCCAGGGAATGCTGGACAGCAAGAATGGCAATGCAGGAGCTAATGACGCCCTTGCTGCTCTGCGGGTTCCACACGCACACCTGTTGTAGCTGGCTTCGGCACCTGGTGAGCTGGAGTGACTGCTGTTTCATGCAGCATGATACCATTCACCAGTTAGGTTGCTCTTCTGAAGTGCTCAGCACTGTTACAGCTCAGCAGCTGTTGGGCTACCACTGTGAAGTGCATTACTAGCCAGACTGTATGCTCAGTGACTGTTGTTCTCAGTAAAGCACCCGTGCCTGATGGGCTCACTGGCAGTCCTGCATTGTCAGCTGCGTCGCCGCCATGGGATTCAGCGGGACTGCTTCATGATCTCATGCAGTACATGATGTCGTAATACTTTATGCACCTCTGAATGTTCACGGGCATCATGCCTGTAGATAGCACAATCTTTATCAATTCCGTTGTGGGTTGTGTCCGCAAACAACCCAATCTCATGCATGGACGTGTGATCAATTTATCAGCTGCAGCAATGCTACCATTAGCCCGCGCCGCACAATAGAAAATCAGGCAAGTGCTAAGCGGTCCTACCGCCACTGGTGTCTTTGGGGATGGCCAGTTGTCAATCACTGCAGACAGCACATGATGTCTGTGCATCTTCCACCAGGCGATGGGCATACACGTATCTGGAGCATGAGTGATTGCTGACTGCTACACAGTGCACAACAGCAAGCATGTTGAGGCAGGGCCTCTGGCATGGAGGATCTCAATCATTTCATATACATTCTCTATTGCTGAGCACGCATAGCCATTCTGCACCTGAAGATGATGTTTATGTGCAAACCAGTGCATAGAATGAAGGTTCTTTCTATCGTCAGTTGGTTGTGTATTGTCAGATCTCTGTTATTGTCATTCTGCGCTACATGCTTACAATGCAGGTGCTTGTGTCAGGTGTTTGTGTCAGTTGTTTGTGCCAGGGGTTTGAGTGTTCCAGGCACAAGCAGCTTGTGCTGAAACCGTCAATTGCCCAAGCTGTTGATCTTTACGGGGATGTGCATACACATGTGTCGCTGTACATCATCACCGCAAGATAAGGTTTCAGTGCACTGGGTGGGATATGCTGGGGATTGACAATGCAGCCACATCACAGTCCATACAGTTTTCACCAGCATTGCTAGAGCAATTGTGCACTGTCAGGGTTTGCTACATACGCACAGCTGCTCACCAATGCAGGCATGGTCCTTGCAAGCCAGGTCACAGCGTTAGGTGCTGATGCTGTCTTGAGGATGGGCTATGCACAGTATGATTGAAGTAGGTGTTGACACTCAGGCTGGTGATCAAGGTTGGTTCTCTGCTGCAGGGGCTAAAGGTTCTTGTTTTGGTAGTAGTGGCCTGTAGGGGTGTGATTGATGAAGCTGTCTCTTGCAGCTTGAGTGCCAAGGGAGAGTGGTGCTGTCAAGCCTGCGTTATTATGATGGCACAACCTTAGTAAGGTTGATAAAAATGCAGCAGTAGGCCATGCCATATCCGCGTCATGTGTAGGGCCTTTTGAGTGAAAATCTTGTTTCTTACTCCAATAGCCTCTTCTGTGGCTCTCTGCTGTATGAGATTAGGGGCTGCAGCAGGCCAAGCACTTGTATCAATGTGACATTGACAGAGTCGGCTGCGTGCCTAATGGCGATGTACTGCCGATCACAGCTAACAGCATTGCAGGTTGTGCAGCATGCGGGGCAGCTGTAGCTGTGATAGTGCTTTGTACTTCGACACTCTGCAGAGCAAACAAGGACTGCCCTGGTGACACGGTGACCCAGGTTGACTGCACTGTGTGTGCTCTTTACTGTCTTGCGGCAAGTGGGGGCACTCCCACTGGGGGGTCTGAACTTATATATAGGCAGGTTGCATCCAGGATACCAGTCTGCATGCAATTGGGCCTGACTGGAAATGCGTTTGGCTGAGAGATGTGGAGTGGTGCTGTGTTGCTCGATACATGTCAGCTGCTTCAAGACTGACATGAACCATGCTATGTTGGTCCCGAGAGTGACGTTCAGTCGAATGCAGCTGTTGAGAGTGTGACAGTTCACCCTGGTGAAGATCACGGAGCTGCCTCTATCAAGCATGCCAGCAAGATTTACTACTCTTATATTATTGCCAAGTTGCTCTGCGGGTCTTCTCAAATTTGATCATGGACAGGCCCTGGGCGCAGAATCACGATCACAGAAGGGACAGCACAGTAGGGGACCTTGCATACAGGCAAGCTGTATTTTTCAACAGCATACTGCGTGAAAATGTGCCTGTTGTTCCATGTCCTCTCAATGGTACTTTTTCAATCTGTGTTGCATCGCAAAGCAAGTTATTATACAATGACTGCTCGCAATGCGTCACGCTACTCGCTGTCAAACGGCTGCTTACAGCGTACAGCAATTCGCTGAGCTGCGCATATGCATATGCGTGTCAAAGACAGGCACGTCAACAAGCGTTCCCGAAATGCTCGAGGGGACGGGTCACGGAACCGCGAGAACGTCTTGATGGAACCCCGCCTGGAACTGTCGGGTTCCGTCGTTCTGAAGCTGCTCCAAGATGATGCTTTGCTGTATACAAACAAACTCATCCTTGGGTCTTCGCCAACAAAAAGAGTAGCGCTGCTAGCTTGGTGCGGTAGATCACGGATTGCACCTCCTTGTTGGCCTTGGTCAGCTAGCCCATTTGACAGCGAGCACCTTGCGCGAGCCTTTTTGAACGATAGCATCCACTAGTCTCTGCAGAGGCACGCATAAGTGCGTAAGTACTTGCACATGGCTGCCAAATCAGCCGTTGGCCAGGTAGCCGCCAAGGATGTTTCCCTCCTGGAGAGCTTGGATGCTGATATCGGTAGGGCATTGCTATGTTTCAGTGCTTCCCGGTACTTGGGTTCTTTCTGCTGACGTGGATAAGGTCATCATGTTTTGCCAGTGGGCTGGCTTCATTGGGCTGCGGTTTGGCTGGTCACACCTGCCGCAGAAGGTGTGACCAGCTGGTGCACACCGTGCAAACTACAGGTTGTGCAAGTTAGCCACTGGCAGAGGCAATCTTTTCTGCGTGTTCCATACTTAAGATGCATACATAATCAAGTTTACATCTAGAGTACCCACTAGTCTTCAGCACAGAGCACGAGCACAAGCAAGTACTTCCAGATTTCTTCTAAAGCAACAAACTACCAATGCTGCCATTTTGCAACTGCCAGACGTGCTCATTGAGGATAGCAACAGAGAAGAGAGACGTTACCCAGACTTCCGCAAGGGACAGGGCGAGTCATGGAGGAGCTTCGCCTACCGGATGTGTACGGAGGGGCATACTTTCTTTGATGCCTGCTTGCTGGCAGCTGGAGCGGTAAGCTGTCTAAGGATCTTGGCCATCATCATCGTCCTCATCATCATGGCACCATAGCTGTTGGCCTTCAATTCTGCATATGCTTGGCTGCAAATTCAGTAATGCTCATCTAAGTGGTAGGCTTGAAACCCCATGAGTGTAACTTCAAGTAGCAGGATGTTGTTGCACAGAGGGCCACATCGCAATCATTGCAGATGATGGTTACCGATTGAACAACCCATTGCAACAACTGGTTGAACAACCCATTACATTTATGTAACAATAGGCTTCTATTGAGTATGACATACTCAAGGCAGTCACTGTATTCCAGTGGTGTGATGAGACTCCAGAACAGCGTCAAGCGATCAACATTGGCACTTTAGTATCAACAAATGCTAAACAAGTCAAGTGCAGGCTGCTCTGCCCTCCAGTAGACCACTTAAAATCGTGCCTCGCTCATGGCTGCAGATTGGCCAAGTTATGTTGACAACCCCCAATGCCTGGTACAAGATGGGCCTTATACCAGGTAAGCCTGGCAGGCCTTGGCCCAAGGCTTTGGAAGCTGACAGGACTCCTAGGCCTGCCACATGTGCACGCAACGACAGTACTGTCCAAGTAATGGTGCTACTGTTCAGAAAACTCAACACTATTCCTATGGATGTCATCCAGCTAGCACTTCTGCTTAAGCTTTCAGGGAAAGCCCACACTCATTGGGAATACTGACGGGCTCCATCACTTCCATGCGACAGGTGCTGTCATGATAGCCTGGGGTACAGTGGTTGGTGTCTGGACCATTCTGCAGCTGAAAACCATGTATGATGACCGTAAGAGAGATCTGGTGAGACAATGAACGCGGAAAAAACTGGGTTGGGCCTTGTCAAAAGCAGGGAGTAACACCTCTTGTTCGCTTGTCAGAAGGCAGACAGAGCGCATTTGCACTGCAGTGCCTTGCTGTCCTGACAGTAGTGTCCTGACAGTATTGTCCTGAAGGACAATATGTACATGTGTTCTGCGTGAAGTGCACCATTTCAAGCTGTTGCGTCAACTCCATTAACGCAGCGAGTCATTAATCATGTTGTGTAACCACTGCAGATCAAGGCTGGGCAGTGGTTTGATGACCCTGACAAGCCTTATGCCCGTAAAAAGAAGACTCAGATCCAGGAGTTGCTGGGCCACTACTTGGGTGACTGGGGCAGACGGCTGGTCATCTTATTTTCGTTCTTCAGCTGGTTTGGGTAAGTGCCGTCAGATGCAACATGGTCGCCAGTATCTGGGCCTTTCATTCTACATTTGAGTGTAACAACTCAGCATGGGTTACCACACTAGCGATAATCAAGCACTCACATGGACTGTCCACTGCTGCTGGCACAAGAGCTGGCATGATTGACAGCGTTGCTGGGTCTACTGCTTTTGCAGGACTGGTGTCTCACAGATCCTGGCTTCAGCAACCAGCTACTACTCCATTGATCAGACTCACAATCTCAGGTAAGCGCTCACACACCTGGCTCAGCCTGAGCAGATAATCTGCTGCGAGTGACACATGAGGGGCCAACAGTAGCAGGGGGGATGTCCAGCTAACAGGGCCTGGTTGGAATCATGATGAGGACCAGTTATGTGGAAGCTTGCAGAAGCTGCTGACATGTGTTGCCTGTTCCAGGCCATGACATGCCTTTGATCAAAACAGTCAATCAAACACTACGCTGTTAACAGGCATCCCGTCCCCAGTCATGGCCTATGACAGCTTTACCTATTGCTGTCTGCTGCTGAGCAAGCATGATTTAATCTTCTGCAGAACATACTGCCTGATCTTTGGCGCCACTTTGCTGCCTTTTGGTTTCATTCCAAATTTCCGGAAAGGTGCGGCCTGCTGCCTGTCTCGCCGACGAGCGATATCTTGCAGCTGTGTCAGTCACTGACAGTGTGCCACACTAAGTCTGCTTTACCAGTGATTGTGCATGATCCTCGTGTATTTGTTGCATTGACGGCTCTGACTCATGAGTCTGGTGATCATTAGATCACAGAATGCACAGAGATATAATGTTGTTGCTGTTGATCAACAGCCAGAGGCTTGCTGCTGACTGCATGGCTGTGCTGATGATCCTTCACAGCAATGTGCTCCTTGACCACAATCTATGAGATACGTTGTATCCTAGAAGGTTTGGAACCATGCTATGCATTGTCTTGGACCTCCAATTGCAATGGCTACACCTGACCACTGTTACTGGGTGTCATGACTTGCAGCTCGCATAATCCTGCTGGCAGGTGTTTCAGGAACCCTCTTTGCTGCTGCCTACGGCGTTTATATATCCGTTGAAAAGGGTTTTGCAGAAGCCCCTAAAGCCAACCTTTGGCCAGCTGTCAACCCAACACAGCTCTCCGTTATTCCATTCTTCAATGGGGCAGCTGTGCTTTATGCAATGTAAGTTACAATAGCCGCCTGTGACGTACACTGGCCAATATCAACTGCTTTTACAACCACATGCTGATCTGGATGTTGAGGAAGTTCGGTATGTACAAGATATGATACTTATTGTACTGGGTGCCTGTTGGAGCATGAAGCACAGCAACAAGCCTGGTATTCTGTAGACCAAAGAGATGCCATTCCTCCTGCACTGCAGTCTTGACCACCACAGTATAGTGGCAGAGACAAATGAGGCCATGCAGCACCCACAGAAGTTTTTCAAAAGCTACCTGGTTGGTTTTTTCCCACTGATCTTCATCATCGTGCCGCCAGGCATCCTGCTCAACCTTGCATTTGCCAAATCAGGCATCGCAACTGCAGGTGAATATTGGATTCTGGGGCCCTATATCAATTTGTTGCCAGATGCAGCACATTTCTTGTCAGATCATCTGTCACTGAATGAAGGTTATCACATGTAATACACAGTCTTCACTGAGTTCACTGCATTTTGTAAGAGACACCCGGTCAGTGGGGGATGAGTTGTAGTGACCAAGGTCCCGTCGGCCCACCACAACAGATTCAGTATATCTCTTGTGTGTGTCTGTGCAGCCAACTGGTTGCAGCTGGCTCCCCCATCACTGGCGAAGAATGCCGCTGTGTGGATGATGTTCATTCACAACATCCAGGCCTGGACACTCTGGATGGTGTGTGAATGAAGCTTCAGGCCCTATGAGACTGCATATACCAGCATGATGCCTCTCTGAGGAGCTGACACCCTGCAAGTGTCTGTGTCTGTAAAAGGAGGCTTCAGCAGTGTGTCGACAAAGAAAACTGCATAGCAATGAAGCAGCTTCAGTCAGGTTCATTTTCCCTGCAGGTCTCAAGATACTGTGCACTCAAGCAACCTTGCCTGTTCACTTTATGCAGACTGCATTTGGGTTCCTTTGGGAGAAGCTGATTGGCACTCATACGAAGCCACTGTGGATACGCTTGGGGTCTAGGCTACCAATCTGTGAGTGGATGTCGGCAGATAGTGTCATTACAGTGCTGGCTTCTTAGACCCAGGCACATCAGTGTTGTGCTGGCCTGTAATGGCAGTGCAACTGAACTTCAATGTGCCATGTGTCACCATACGCTGAACTTTCCACGCAAATTGTCACAAGCTTGTATAAGGTGTATTGTCACAACAGAGTCTGACGGAGCTCGTTATATTGCACGTATTACAAGCAATACTGCTGCTGTGTGCTTTGCAAACATTCAGTACTGGCTATATGGTTGTGGGCCCTGGCTTTTCCCTTTTATGACTCAATCAACTCCCTGCAGAAGGGACTCACAAGCCCTCTGCTCACGGTGGGTCATTGCGCTGCTTGTCCACAGCAGGCGACTGGTATGGCTTACATTGTACTACTCTTGGCATGACAGATACTCTGCAGGCATGGCAATTATCTGTGGTTTCTTCTGCAGAACAGTCTTGCAAATATGTTGACATTGTTCCATAGAAACCCTCTCTGCGCTGTGCCATTGTGGCACCACTGCAAAAATGACGACTCAAGGGGTTAACCACAACATTTCATGTCTGCTGCTGCCCCAAGAAAGTAAACCCTGACGGCTGTGTGTGTTTTCACTGCAGTACTGCATTCCTTTGGGCGCATTCCTGTGGAGCTACAGGCACAAGGAGAGGAGGGACGCGTGCACCTACCCTGCCATGAGGTGGGAATCTTGCTCACATGCAACCAGCGAGGCTGAGCTGTACATATCTCAGCGCATGCGCCATCGTCTGTCTTTTGCATTTGCCAATCAACAGCTGTTGGAACGTTTCACTTTGGTTTGTCATAAGCGCAACTTCAATCAATTCTCTATGGCTCTTGTCAGTTTGCTCCAACACAGCTTGGATATGCAACACAGGCCGTGTATCGGCTGGTAGCCTGTGCTTTGTGTGCCATCACCTGAAGGCTGTATAGCAGCATACCTTAGGATCTTGCATCAACGTACTGCATTCAAGAGGCCTGCTGTGGGCTTTGGTCCTTGGCTATGCAGGAGGATCTTTGCCACCTTGGGCTGGAAGACCATTGCCTCCATCAACCTTGCTATCATTGGGTATGGTTTGGTCCTGGTGCTGTTCACTTGTTCCATGGCAATCCTGAACCTCTACAATCAGTCATCTAAATTTGGACTCTTCGTGCCCTGCTACCAGTGCAAGAACTATGTCAAGGCACTGTGAAGCAGTATGATCCAATCATCTCTTCAAGCACCGGGGGCTGCTCAGCATGGCATGTGCTGCCTGAAGATGGTCGGAAAATCTGCAACAATCGGACCTGTGACCTGTCTCAACTATGTAAGAGTGATTTCACAGCATCATACTGTCTTGCTTGCAAATTGTGCGGAAGTTAGTTGCAACAATCTCAGCTGCATTTTGCAATATGTTGCGGGTCTGTGAGCCCCAAACCTGCATCTATACCGTAGTAATCAATCTTCATGTAATTACGCCTTCTACAATACAGGTTTAGGGGTCCGCCCCACCTCATGATGGCCTCATGAATGCAGTGTAGACATGTCCGTAGCTTCTTCCAGTTGATGTGGAAGCAGCACTGCACTGTCCAAATGCGCCCATGTTGCTCTCTTTCATAGATTGTACTGTAATAAAGGGGCATTATGAATTCCATCATGTGCATCAATTGAACACAGCAATGGAGTTGGTTTAGAGTGTGCCGCCAGTTGCCATTTGATCTTGTAGGCCTCAGATGATCTCCTCTCAGGCATCAGGTATCTGGTGGTTAATTGCAACTGATCATAGTATGTCAGTGATTGACATGTCTATAATGCTTGGTGCTTGTTTCATCTTTGGGAGCATGTGACAAATGTTACTGAGCAGCAGTTGATTGACAATTGTCTTGCAAGGCTTCAGTCAGGCAAGGTCTTGTGTGCACAAGGTGTCTGCAGTCACCAGCATCGTTTGCATCTACGGACATCCAGTAGGCACGACATCCAACCAGTATGACTGCGTGCAACCCTGTTGAGACCCAGATCTGGGTGTCTTTTGTTGTGAGTTGTATGATGTGCAGCTGCACAAGTGCTTGCAGTTGTACCCAACCTGAAGTGCTTGGAACATGTCCACCTGTTTCTAAGACATAGCAGACTGCCAACTACGTTGCACATGGCATAAGCATGCACAGCTGCCAGCCCATACTATGTATGCATAGTATGTGTATTATTGTGTACTTAGATACATGCATCTGTACTTGTACGTACAGGCGCCAAGCTTGGCACATGCAAATCTTGCTTGGTTACTTGAGCTTTGGGTGTCATGCCATGGCCCAGTGGGCCCCATGGCTTTGGAAGCTGCCTTGTCACCAGCCTCTGCAAGCTGGTTGTGATGTGTGCAGCGTAGACAATTGCCCTTCTCAGAAATGCTGGCCGCCAGCAAGCTGTACAGCATATCCTATCCTGGCAGTGGCGCTGTCATATGCCCTTTGGTCTGGTTGAACTCACCTCCTCTCAAGTCGTATACCAATGCGTTGTACATCGTTGTATAGTATGCAAGTGCACATGCTGCATGCCATCCGTGTGGCACATGTTGTAGGAATGTCTTTGATATGCCATCCATGCAAATATTGATAGTATAGCATGATTGGTTGAGGGTGGGACATAATTCACCAAGTGAGAGTTGTCCACACAACTCTGCCGGACTGGCAGTGTAGCTTGTGAATCAAATTCTAAAGATGCTATAATGCTATCTTCTGCAACCGCACGCTACGAGCCACCGGATGCTGTAATTTGGATTCAGCCGTATCCAGATACCCCAATGCCGGCTGCACTCAATAAATGTGGGAGCATCGCAGGCAGGATGTTCAACAATGCCACGTGGCAGCACGCGGGAATCCCCTTCTTCAACACAGCCTGAACACCGCGCAATTTGCTACTGCTGACTTTTGATGAACGGGCTCACTTGATGTATGAAACAATGTACCTGTACTGAGATGCATAGCGGCAACTGGGGTTGCAGCATTCGTGCATTAGATGCTCAATGTTGTTGGCAGCATGTTTACAGTTGACAGCACATAAAATGGAATGCTGATGTTGCACGAGCTTACAGATGCAAGTACAACAACTGTGGGACAAGTCTGCTGAAGCATGTTGACCTGGCTCAGATGTCGTCATGCTAGTTACAGAAAAGCAATGATGCATGCAAAAAACACAGAGCCTGTTAGATGGCGGTACTGCTGAGTACTGCACTGCTCTCATCAACACCCCTCAGGACCTCCTGCCAGTCTCCTGGCAGCTGATGTGCTGCTAAGCTGCCCTGCTGTTGCTTACGTTGCTGCGCTGCTCGCCTACCAGCTCGACTGCCAGCCACATTCGCCTGATACCCCTCCTTTGCCTGCTGCTGGAGGCCGTTGCCAGCACCATCACTCCAGCCACTTGTTGATTGTGTCATATGAACAAAACCATCATCATCAGCATCGTCATCAGCATCGTCATCAGCATCGTCATTGTCTTGCCATCCAGAATCCATCTGCACAACCTCCAAGCTTGTGTCGTTCACATCAAAGTCAGTGTAATATTCACCATCCAGAACACTGCCCAGCTGCACATCAACAGCACCATCAAGAACACCAAGTATGGCTGGTCCACCCGCGCTATGAGCTCCCACTGCTCCTTCTGTGCTGTCTACTTTGTACTGCTCCAACTTGCCAATAAGACAACGGGGCACATGTGCTGTGACATGCGTGCCCTGCTCTGTGTATTGAGCATCTGTCACTTTGCCCATCTTGTGCAGATCATCCAACAGCGCGCCCGCAGAGTACGGCAGCAACACCTGCATACCATGGGGCACAGCAAATCACAGTAGGCACATCCAAGTGCAGCCCCATATATAGCCTATGCATGGGCACAGTACATAGCTCAAAGCTCTCAGCATCTGGAAGCAACAAGCAGCACACTTTATTGCAATTGCAGTGAAGGAGTTGAGCTAGTACATCACAGGACACCTCTGCAGCAGTTGGGCCAGAACTCAGTTGCCAGCATCAGGGAGCTGACTAAGAAAGATGCAGTGTTTATGTGGCCCATGCAGCTCACCTCCATCTCTACCATGCTTTCCGCCAGTTTCTCAGCAATGGCGACCATCAGGTCATCCATGCCCTCCCCTGTAGCCCCACTGATTGCCACAGTGTCTTTGCGGCTGGCCGCCAAGGCACGCACAGCATCAGGAGTTGGGCATGCATCAATCTTGTTCCATGCTGTCACCAGCGGTAAGTCTTGCACCCCCAGTTCCTCCAACACCTGTAATTGTGGCAGTGATGAAACTGTTGCTCGATACGTTTGACACAGCCGGCCAGCTTTGCAGCAAGATACTGACCAACTGCAGACGCTCGCACCAACCCTCTGCTCAGAGAGTGTAGGATGGGTGCAAGTTGAACATTACTACCAGCACATGAATGGCGCTAAGTAGATGTCACTGCAGCCCCAGAGCCCTGGATCACTCACTTGTAGTACTGCTGCACACTGTGCTGCTGCATTGGGAGCACTGACATCCAGCACGTGCAGCACCACAGAGGCTGCTGCTATTTCTTCAAGCGTTGCCCTGAAAGCAGCCACTAGCTGAGCGGGCAGCTTCTGAATAAAACCCACAGTGTCACTGAACAGCACCTCCAGATTGCCATCAAGCCGAACCTGCATCAGCAACAGCAAGTGCAGGTGTGGTTGATCTGATGAAGGGCAGAAATATACCACAACACACCTCAGTCTCTGCCGTGACCAATGTCATAAATAGGCAAAGGCACCATACTCAATACATAACACACAATGGGCTTAATGATTGATTCACCAGCTGCAGGGAATTTCGCCAGTGAGGCAGCAGGGAGTTGTACCTTGCGGGTGGTTGGGTCCAGGGTGGCGAAGAGTTTGTCCTCTGCTAGTACACCCGCAGCAGTCAGCGTGTTGAGCAGGGTGGACTTGCCGGCATTGGTGTAGCCCACTAGGGCAACAACAGGAATGGGGGCATCTGACCGCCGGGTGCGGTGCGCAGCCCGGTGGGTACGAACAGCCTGCAGCTCCCTGTACACACAGAATAGGAGCAGCACACCCATCAGCCCTACCTGAGTGTTCTGTGACTAACTGTGATAAAACTGTCACAGCAGTTGCTGTGCAGCAGACATCTGACAGCAGATGACATGTACACCTGGTAAAAGAACAGCACACTTTGTTCAACGGCTGACTCCACAAGTTCCTGTGTGATGTTTGTAGCAGTGCCATACCTCCTGAGTGCTGCTGCCTTGTCCCTGAGCAGACGCTTATCAATTTCAATCTGCTTCTCTCCCGCACCCTTCACCTGACCACCACCCGACACCCGGTCAAGGTGGGTCCACATCCGAGTCAGCCGGGGCAGCTGGTACTCTGTCTGAGCCAACTTCACCTGCAATCAGGCAGAGGGTACAGGGCAGCAGCACACTTGCACTCATCAAAACCCTACACAGGACATGCCCAATCGAGGATAGAGTTGTGGCTGTCTTGATCGTCTGACAGGCACCTGCCAGTGCAATGCACATGCAAATGCTACAAGAGCCGGGGTTTTGTGTGACTGTGATTTGTTGAGCAACAGAAAGTTCAAGCTGCAAAGATCAAACACAAAATGCTCACTCCCGGGCACGAGCAGCTGGACACATTCCAGGGCAGGAGATGGTTCTAGTGAGCATATCATTGGGTACCAGCTACTGTGTCTGATACCCAGGATGAGGAGGTGAGTTACCTGCAGTTTTCCCTCCCTCGTCCTTGCCCTCTGGCTGAATATGTCAAGGATGAGTGCTGTCCTGTCAGCCACTGCCACTGCTGCACCCTCACGACCACCTGAGAACGCCTTCTCAAGATTGCACAGCTGACCCGGGGACAACTCATCATCAAACACCACAGTGTCAACCTGCAGGGTGGGGAGACGCCATGTAAACCAATAGCAGCAGCTTACCGGCTGCAGAAGATGGCAATGATCAAAACCCTGCTGTTCACCATCTGCAGGGTGCCTGCTGTACACCCAGTCACGAGGTGATTCAGTTTCTCTTGGTGTGCAGGTGGCTGCTCATGCATCAGGGGGGGTGGGGCAACTGTCAGCACACACAAGCACACAGCACAGCAGAAACTGCTGCACAGGCTCGCAAATGCGCTCTAGCTCTACTGTGTGACTACACCATGGTGTAGTGAACAAGAAAAAGGGCATTTGCTGCCTGTTGCTGGTGCTTGGGAGTATACTGCTGGGAGGTATACCCCACCTTGAGAGCAGCAATGGCCCTGGTGACCTCAGCCACCTTTCCGCTCCCGATGTAAGTGGCATTGTTGGGAGCCTCAAGTTGTTGATAGCTGCTGCCAACAACCTGTGTCATCCAGGCACAGCAGACAACACACAAGGCTGGCATCAGGCCACAATCACCATGTACACATGTCCTGATGCAGGGGATGCTAGCAATGGTGTGTGTTCTGAGGCCACTGTACAGTGCAAGACCCTTGATCTGTGGACCCTTCATGCCAATCAGAACAGCCAGATACCTGGAATTCCTAGCAGGGATGTGTGTGGGCCCACCTTCAGCCCTGCTGTCTCTGCCAACCTCCCCAGCTCATCAAGAGACTCCTGAATGTCATAAGTCACAGCTGGCTGCTTGCGACTGGTACCATTGTCAGTTCCATCCTCTGCTGCTGCTGCCCAAGGACTGTTGTAGCTGCTTGCAGCCATGCCTAAGCCACCACGAGGCGTACTGCTACTTGCATTGGTAAACAAGCTCTGGCGCTGCTGCTGCTGCTGATGTTGCTGGCGGCGCTGCTGCTGCTGCTGATACTGCTGCTTGTATGTCACTCCAACCAGGTACACACGCTCCTTCTCAGTCGACCAAAAGTCCTACAAGTTGAAGACCCACCAACAAAAAATTGTTATGCAGCGGTTGTTTGTTATGCCAGCGATCTGCAGCACAGGGGTGACACTGCCAGTGGTTGCCTCTGCAATGATCCCAACACTTTGCAAGGATCCAGACACGGGCAGTGTATGTTCCATATTAAATGCACAGTTACCTCTCCAGATCGTCTCCAGCTGTCATCATCATCCTCTGCCTGCTCCCCCCATGCATCTTCATCACTGCTGCTGCTGCCAGACACCACCTGTTGACGAGCCGCTGCCATCGCTGCCACAAAGTCATCCTCTGACATGTTGCTGCTGATCACCTGACCCTGGGTGCCAGATTTAGCCAACGAGGATGGCGTGATGCTGTTGCTTTGACTGTTATAACTGACCTCATCGTCTTCCTCGTCCTCTGAACCCAGCAAGATGACATTGTCATCATCTGCTAGATCGTCGATATACTGATCAGGCAACGCCTGCTGGGGTTTGTTGCTGCTGCTAATGTGCCGATCTGGGACAGCTGCGCATGGTTTCAGTGACTGTCTGCATTGCTTAATGGTTGTTGTTGATCTGTCACTGTTCTGCTGGACCTGTGACTGGAGATGTGCTGGTACCTGGTGACGATTGACGGTTGAGGCATAAGCAGGCTGAGCAGCATCAAAAAAACATTAGTAGAAAGTGTTAACAAATGTGGCGGGCTGTCGCACATCACATAAGGATACGATGGGTGTGCTGCTAGCCATGTACTGCAGCAGCTGTAACATGCAGCCTGGCACCGTCATGCGTGTAGCCCTTGCCTGTGGTCGCCGTGCGAGACATTTCTCAGATCCCCTAGGCAACAATGACGAGCGGTTCCTATTGCCTAACGCGCTACATGGAGCCAAGGGCGAGGGTGTACCCAACATGCCAACAAGACCATACATATTAGCCCTGATAATTGCGTATTTGGTGCTGCTTCAATGGCACAAACTATAAAGAGCTGTTTTCTTGTACATGCGGTCCCGTGGGGTACAATCAAGTATACTAGGTCCTTGAAATTTTGTCAAGGGGAATCCTTGTCCCGAGAAGGCACGTTGATAGCAGCTGCCTGCAATAGCTGTTGTGCAACAGTTATAGCCCTGCGTCCAGCGGTTTCAGGAGCAGCTGTAAACAGGTACTCAATCCGCCTGCTGGACTTCCGAATTCAGCCATAAAGGTACAACGATGACACCATCACCACTGCTGCCGCTGCTAGCAGCATCACATGCACCATCATTAACATGCAGCAGCCGCACCACTGCCAACTCGGCTGCTGCCAGCAGTGCAGCAGAAATTCTGCTGGGACAAATAATTCCCTAAATAGCAACCGCCTGCAAGCAAAGCTGCAACATTCACATAAATCCAGCAACTTGGAGTGTGTGGATTGATCCTGCCCGTCAACGTCTGCACGGAATTGCTCTGCATGCAGCCACAGAAAGTCCAAAGAACCCTGTTGTAACTGGCAGAAACGCTGCCCTTGCCTTTGACATACGCAAGCACCACATGCACGCCTTCTCGCTTTGATCAATCAAGGGCGATTATGTGTCACGTTCTATTATTACCAGATGCCAGGAATTCCAGTTGCCATCAATGACGTCATTGGCCCCATGAGCCCTCACACACAGGGCCACTGGCAGTGAACCACCGGGTGGCCAGACTTGCACCGATGCCACTGGCAGATGTTGGCAACTTGTGACTTCCTCAGGAGGATCTGAGTCAAAGGCAGCAAAAAAATCCTCATATCTACCTGCAGAGTAGACTGCAAGGGCCGCAGCAGGTGTCAGCACATGTTGCAGTGTTGCATGGCTCTGTCTCTTTTACATGCCTTGCACATACTGCTGCAGAACGCTTGCATCTGAGCCAGCCCGCTAGCCAGCTGTCGCGTGTTAGCTGCAGCCTGAATAAGGCAGTGAGCACTGCATCCTCCACATGTTGCCGTGACCAGGTGTCAAACCTCAGGCAGAGAGTAACAACAGACCAGCCGACCACAGTCCTGTTGGATGACATCTGCGCCCGTGTCATGGGACACATTAGGTCCGACTGCAATGGCGGCCATTGCATCCCAAACCCCATCTGAAACTAGCAGGTTCAGCTGCACGTTTGTCACAGAGTGAGTTACCCCATCCAAGTATGAACAAGATATCAGAACCATGACGCTCAGACATAAACATGGTAGTAGCGGTACACTTCCTACACGATTTTCTGGTGTCATGGCTGCAGAAGACAGCTGCACGAGGCTTGCACCTGCCAGGTTGAACAACTGCAATTGGATACACGCAACTGTTGGTGCAGCAGCATGGATCCAAGCATGCTACTAATCACAAAATCCCTGCCCGTGCCAAGTTGTTGCAAGCCTTATTTGCGCGCTCTGACTAGCAAAGTGAGTGTGGTAACATGGAGCAGAGGTTGCCAGCCAGGGTTGGGCGCATTAAACAGCCTGGACAGCTGTCCTAATCTCATACCAGATCTGCCCAGAATTATGACCTATCCCAGTGTGGTGACCCTTGATGGATTACTACTACTACTACTACTACTACTACAAGTTACCTCCAGGGTTTCCACCCGTAAGGAGCCAACTAATGGCTCATGGGGGCAAAAACAGAAACAAACACAGTCCAGATTCAATCCGGCAGAATGTCTGCAAGTTCGACTTGCAGAATATCATCAGACTCCACCTCCAACTCAGACTCTGAAAGAGGATGCAAAACATGCATAGGTGTATTTCGATTGCAACGCAAAAGCCAACAGAAATGAACAAATGCGGCTACAAGACGCTTATCTTGACCCATGAAACGTGCCATATAAGGACCTGTTGTAGTGATAGAATGATGCAAGTGATCATGGCCACCGAACTGCTCAAACAACCGGGGAAACTGGGACCGCACAGGATTATAAAACTCACACTCAAAAATCATATGAAATTCATCGCCAATTACTCAACCTGGAAGCTGAGATGTTAGGGTCTAGTTACAAACTCACACAACCCTAGCTATTGCCCTACATGCATATAGGGCTCTTGACCGACTGGTTGCTGCAGGATGGTGCAGAGAATTGAGTGAACGGAAATTCCAGAAAAGTTCAGGTCTCCCCTTCACTGTGTGACATGCCGCACAACACGGGCCTATCTGATCAGCAATTGTTCGGCATTCAAGTAGGAAGCAATGTAATATATACAATGCGGGTTTGGCCTGTCTGCGCAGCCGCCTTATGCAAGCATTGACGCTTGTCAACGTTTCTCAGCATGCGTTGTTTCACAACTCTCAATGTGCACACACATCATGGCAAATGCCTGTTAGAGCACCATGATGCAGTAGCGTTGTATTCTTTAGTAGGATACAAACAGTTGACGCCATCATGTACACGCCGCATAACGGCACCAGCAGTTGCTCACTCACGACAAGCAGCAACAGCAGTCCTGGCAGCGGCCTCACCTCGTCTAAGAGGCACCGTGCAGGAATCAGATAGCAGCAGTGTAACATACAGGAATTCTGAATCTCCTCAACTACGCCAGCAGCAATGGCCCGAGCAGCGACCGATGCAGCCCCAGTCTCCCTTGTGGGGGTATCTGACAGGCACAGATGCTGACCAGTGGACGTGGGATGATGACTACAACCCCAATGCAAGGGTGAGCGGCAGTTAAGATCGTCTGTGCCGCAGATTCGTGAGGGCAGATCCCTCTGATAATCCGCAAGCCAAGAAACCCTGTGCCCAGTGCAGTGCTGCAGGCTCTTGGTGTAGATTAGCATGTGCAGCTTTGGGGAACCTGCACATCCTTCAATTATGCAGCACACATATGGACGGCTTGGTCGCAAGCAGCCACAGCACTGACTGCAGTTTGTTGGCCAAACGCCACAGCTTGCTTGCTTGATGAGGGCTACCAAAACAGTGCAAGCACCCCATGAAGGCAATTGCAGTGCACATGTGTCATCTTGGGGTGGTCTCCTGATCATGGACACCTGATCTGCCGTATCGATCCACGAGCCAATTGTTGTGCGCTTTGGCAACTGCTGCAGGCCAGAGCAGCCGCTGAAGCCCAGCAGCTGGCCCCTTCCCCCCGCCAGCATGCACTCGCCCAGCAAGAATCAGCGGCAGCACAGCAACGACCAACAGTCATGACTCGCTTGCCTGAACACTTCAACAGCAAGGTACAAGGCTGCTGCGGCATGCGCAGTACCCTCAATTCAACATGTCGCTGATGGTTGGCCACTGTCAACACTGCTAAAGGGGGTCATGCACTGCGTGAGCTCCACAGCGATAGTGCAGCGCGTCTTAGCTTTACAGAAACAGTACGTAATACCAGGTATGCGCACGTGCAGCAGCTGTCTATGGCACTTGAAGCAGCCAGAGGGACTGGCAAGTTGAGGATTATTTCCTGCTTCTGTTCTGGCAGGTACTTGCAAATGGTGTTCTGCTGGTTGATAAGCCACCACGTTGGAGCAGCACAGACATCCTGCGGCAGCTGAAACAACACCTGAAAGTCAGGAAAATTGGTATTGGGGCCCCTCTGGACGCCCAAGCTACCGGCCTGGTGATAGTGCTGCTGGGTGAGCTGCAACTGGGCGGCCTCAGAGCTGTTCATCTCAAACAGATCCTACAATAGCACAATTTAAGGTGTCCTGCTGGTTGCCACCCGCTGAGATTGCCAAGGGCGAAAACGCCATGATGGCATGCAATTGCATATGTGTATATAAGGTGCCCCTGGCGGGGCTGTTGGCCTATGACCCTTTACTGGCATGTCATGTGCACCAGCCCGCAGCAGTGCAGTGATGTGTCTCTATCCATTCTTCAAGTGCATCACATGCAGTTCCTAGTGCTGCCAATCGTGTGCAGGTGCTGCAACCAGATTGACGCCTAAGTTGGAACCCTTAGAGCGCACCTACACTGGCGTGATAAGACTGGGTGTCACTACCACAACTTATGACTCTACAGGCCAGACTGTCCAAGTCAACCCATGGCAGCATGTATCAGATGCAGAAATACAAGCAGCAGCAGCAAAATTCCAGGGTGAAGTGATGCAGATACCTTGCATGTGGAGCAGCACCAAGTACAAGAACAGGCCGCTAAGGTGGTACGCTGAGCGAGCGGAAACAGTGGTCAGGGAACCTAAGGCAGTGCAGATACCTAGTATTGAAGTCTGGAGGGGCAATGAAGCAAGGGGCGGCCTCAACAGACAGACTGACACCAGCATCAGCAATTCAGGTGGCGGCAGCAAGAATACAGCAACAGAGGTTGGGCAAGGGCCTAATGAGGTCTACTTCAGGGTCGTGTCCAGCAAGGGGGCCAGCATGCGGGTGTTAGCTGATGACCTGGGTAAAGCGTTGGGGTGTGGGGCACATCTGGCCTCCCTGCGGCGGGAGAGGATAGGGGGGTTCAGTGTAGAAACTGCTTGGGCCCTGGACGTCTTGTTGCCGCTGGCAAAGAAGTATGGCAAGGGGTTCAGGACAGCCAGCTAGATCCAGTATGTTTAGTTGCATATTTGATAAATGATTATGGATTGGCTACTTACCGACAGGAACTTGGTGATGGATCCCAGACTCTCTCAAAGGCTTTCTAGGGAGCTGCTAAATGCACTCTACATCAGGTGCTGTACAGCTGCTGTCAGTAGCACCACCACCAATGTCACATGCCAGTGCAGCTGCAGATGAAGTTGTCTTGTATACTGCACTTGTACAATGTTATTTTTGGGCTTCATGTCTTGCTGATGACTGCACATGAGTACTGAAAACAGCCCGGCTACTGGGCCACTGTAGGCACTTTCAGTCCAGATAGTTATCTGTTGGATGCCTGCATGCATGGATCTTAGTTGTCGGTCATACGGGAAAATGCACGGAAGATCATCATATCAGCATGTATGCTGACTTGGGTGGCGGCAATCACTCAACAGTACATGTTGTATCTGTTTTGTCGCCCCAATTAGTCAGAGCTTGTAAGATCTGATGTGATGTAACTTACAAGCTGATGGTATCAGATGACTTCAAGTCAGATCATGTCAGGCAACCTGACATCAAGCTAGATTTATCTCAAGCCTTGACTTACGATGTGAAGTTCATGGTAGACGATGCCATGTGGCATATATGCATACAGGCTAGGACTTAGTGCCACTTGGAGCATTGTGGAACAGCTTGCCCAACATCTTGCAGGTGGTGCCAGGCTCAATCGCAGCACCCACAAGCTGTTCCACAATGCTCCAAGATAGCGGCTGCTGTCATTACCACTCAGCCAGCTGCATGATAACCACAAAGGAAGGAAGGTCACCCTCATAACCACAAACTCGCATGGCAGCTCCTTTGCCAGCTCATCCAATGTTGCACGGGCTCAATCTCTTTCATGCAGTGATCACCACCAAGGTGCCACAAGCATGCATATGCAAGATTCTTTGAAGGCCGCTGCATTCAAGAGTCACGCGGACCATTCGAATGCCTCAAGAAGGCATATTACTGCTGCTTCATTGCAGCACCCACAGAGTGAGCAACCAATAGATGCCATGCTGATACAGTACACGCAGTGGTGCTGCATACCTTTATGCGCACACATACACACTGACAACCTTTCCAGTAATATACATGCTCGTCTACAGAACCAGTTTGAATGATGCTATGAAGCTGCAGGTCTGCAAGCCATGGCAGTAGCAAGCTGCACGGTCTGGGCTCTGGACAATGCCAGGCACAGCGATAGGCTTTGTCACGATCATTACTGCATGCTTGTCCTGAGCGATCCACCACCACTGAAGTTGCCTCACTGACCATGCGGCTGCTCTGTTGCTGGTTCCTTAAAACTGCTGCCACGCCTGCGCTCCCACAATACATGCAGTACTCGTGAGCCAGCAGACGATAGAGGCAGCACCATTGAGGCGCTTACAGATGTCAAGGCAATGACTGCCGTTTTCATATGGATCATATGCCCCTTGTTGCACTGTACCTATGCAAGTGCGTTCAACAGATGTATAACTATTCATAGGTCCTGAAATTTGCAATGCTTTGTGTGTGTAGCATGACGCTTAAGTCTGCTCACCTCAGAGAGCTGCTGCGACTGTGGCTCCTGCTGTGTTGGCGCTGCCAAAGGGACCGACCGACACAATGAGCCATACAGCATAAGGAATAAGGGTGATTGCATCAGAGCCAGCAGATGGCAGACCGCAGTTGTTTGCCATGAAAGCGTTTACGTGCTTGGGACTGCTGCCACCAGCTGCTGCCTGTCTCAGCTGTCTCACTACACAGCTATTGGTCAAATCATACATAAGAACCAGACATCTGGCTGCGCATGCAGTTGAATACTGAATGCAGTATGTACAGACAGCGCTGTGTTATTTTCTGAGATGTTGACAGTGACTGCCATGTCACAAGCAGGGCTAGATGAAGCTACTTCACATTTGCCACTTGCGAGACTCTGCTGCCTACCTTGATCTTTTCTATCTCTGCCCTGACTTCTGCTTGCCGCTGTGCTCTGATATGAGGCTTCGGTCTATACCAATCAAAGACGTATGTGCAGTTAGCAATGCCTAGGAAAACACCAACATGCTGAAGGTTGTGCAGGCTACAGACACCATTCTCTGCTTGCACCACAACGACAGCTGCCAGTAACAGTCTGGGTGCGGACTGCATACCTGTTAAGCCCCATGATCTCTCGAAAGAGTGCGATGTCTTTCAGCGTTGTATGCCACAGTGTCAGCCAACCTGTGGGCGCAACATTTACAGGCCAGCTGTGTTGGTGCTGCTTGCAGTTGAAGGAGGCAGTGCACAACCCTCAACCCTCAGCAGACTCCATATGCCAGACCAACCCGTGTCAAAGTCACCTGCTGCTATGGTTGCGAGCACAAGAGCCAGCGAGAGTGCACAGCTAGCCCAAGCTAGCCATTGCTGCATCAGAAGCAGCAGTAGCTCGTCTCTCGGTGGTACTGCTGACTGCAGCAACTGCCCTATCACCTCAAATGCGTCATCAGCTGCAGTCTTAATCCTATCTACTGTTTCGTGCAGCTCATCCTCAAACATTGAGGCACAAAAGCAAGGAGCAAGCCATGTGCTTGTGATGTTAAAGAGGCGAGAGAAGCCCCATTGGGCACCTGGTATACAATATCCAACATAGGTCAGTCACCAGCAGTGTTCAAAGAATGGGGTCTGGCAGAATCTGTACATCAGGACATACACGGGCGATAACACAGTTCGAACGTACTAGGTTCATGCGCACACTTTCAGCGCTAAAAGTTCTCCATCTGATTGATCAGCAAAAATCACTCATCGTTCGCTGTAAGTGCTGCTGGATCAAACACCGCAGGTATGCACCTGTACATGCACTTTGGGACCCCGACCTTCGCTGCTATACTGATAACATCAGCAGCGGGTATGCATCATGTGGGCTCACAGTCACAGCAGATCAGCACATGAAGCGTGAGTAAAGGAGAAATGCAAGCCCGTCAAACTCCAGCAAGTGCTGCAGCACCAGCTGCACCTGCTGCATGGAGCCTGTATTTCCCAGACACAGCATACATAGCCCAAGACAGAAGAGCGCTGCTTATCACTGAGCTGGTTGGTGCTTTGCAAACCGATGGAGGGTGGACGATGCTGAAAGCATTGCAGTCAGTGCAGCAGGAATATGTATTGCCATTAGACTATCAGCAGCTCTGCCAGTTGTGTGACAGCCCAGACCTTGCTGCTGCGCTTGAGATGCAGCCGCTGGAAGGCATGGCTTGTCTAGAAGCAGCAGTTCACGAGGTAAGATGCCGATATCCTCATCCTTGCTGCATTTTCACCACATTGTCTCCCTCCCTCATGGATTGGTCACCTTTTGCTGTCACGCTGATAATGTTTTGACACAACAGCCAACCAGCACATGGAAGCAATGTGCCTTCCCGTCCCAATCGCAGCTGGGCAGGCTGTGCAATGTTTTGCGTGGCCCAATGTCAGCTCTTTCATATTCTGCACTTGGCTGCCATGTCTAGAGCAGGCTGCCTTCACTGTTCACAAAGAGCGCACAGCAATGCTGCCAGCTGTCGCTCGGGGTCCAGGCACCATCACTGTGCAGCTTGTCAACTACACGCCGTCAGAGATGCACATTCGACAGCTCAAGTCCAGTTCTATAGGTCAGTCTTTGTGGTGATTGCAGCAAACTGTGTAATCACTCCTGACCCAGCAACAAGGCAACAATGCTCTTGTTACAGCTGGACCTACAGTTGCATTGCACCTTGTGAGCGTGCTAGGCGTAAGCAACGGGCCTGCAAACCATGGTACAATGCCCTGTGAAGATGATATCTCAGAAATGTCTAGTATAGCTCCATTTAAAAGCCCAGCCAAAGCTTCATCTGCAGGGACCGCTCTGTTGTGCATCTCATCATCACATGCCTGCCCTGCTGCATCCTGTAAACCTGTCCTGAGTGCAGGCAAGTTGGCAACACTGAAAGGCACCGTCACCCGGATGAGTCATGTGCGGCCCTTGATTGTTGACATGGCCTTCACATGCAACAAGTGCGGCAGCGACATAACTGCCAGCATGCCCGATGGGCGGTTCACACCACCAACACGCTGCACAGGTACCAGCAACAGCCATTGTACAGACAACAGCAAGATTCGATGAGATAGAGGCTTGTGCTCCTTCATATCTTGCAGAGCAGCTGCTCCTCAGCCTCGCACATCACCAGCCATGCAGAGCAGCAGTGCAGCCTGCAGGCTGAACCTTGTGACAAGGCTCACCTAGTTACTTGCTGGCAACGACCCTGCTCAAGTCAGACTGCCTTGTTGTCATGCTTGACACACATCACATGGTTCCGGAATGCATCACCACCCACTGTGCGTCACTTGCCGTGCCTGCAGCTGAGGGTTGCAAGGGACGCTCCTTCACACCAGATCGGTCAACAGCTCGCTGTATTGACTGGCAGAAGCTGAGGCTGCAGGAACTACTTGGGGCAGACCAACAGGCACAGGGCAAAGTCCCACGATCTGTCGAAGTAGGGCATCATGCACCATCAGCCCTGCAATACACAAGCGCTGGGAACTGTTGGGAGTCGTGGCGACAGTATTTTGTCAAGATATTTCTGTTGCCTTGCCAATCCCTGACAATTATGCCTGTTGAAAAGCTTGTGGTCACGACTGTCTGTCTTTGGTTGCAGCCCCCTCTCACCCACTACAAGTTCAACTGCACCTCATGCAGGTGGAGCTCAAACAAGATCTTGTTGGCAGCTGTGTGGTTGGGGATGTTGTCACTGTGCTGGGCTTGGTCAAAGTGCTGGCTACAGGAGATGCCAAACCCACCCGTAAGCTTCAACAGAGTTGCCTGAAAACATGCAGTTGCTGGCAAGGCCGACTGCTTGACAGCTGCAGGCCATTGCACAGCCTGGCCGCACTGACCAATCATACACATCACCTGCAAGCACTGGTGTGCCTATCTGAATTGCAGGGCCTCAAGGAGCAAAGAAGCAGGCTGGGAAACAGAACCTCTTCCTGATTTACTTGGATGCAATGTCAATGGTCAACAATAAGCGTGCAGTGAAACCTGCTCAGCTGCAGCAGCTCCAGCAGCAATCAGATGGTGCTGGGGCGCAACAGCAGGCACTGCAGAATCAGCTGCAGCTGCAACAGCGGCTGTCAGCAGCAGCACCAAACATGCCAGAATTCACTCTCAAGGATCTTCAGTTCATACTTACATTCACAGGTGAGCTGTGTGGGGGCATGGGAATTTGTTGTTATGTGTGTTAGGCATAGTCCCTGATGTGCTGCTCAACAGCACCATTCTCTGCCCCATCTTCCAGCCATTGCTTCCCCACCACCAAGACGTGCCGCTCTCAACAACATGTCCCCTCATGGCTGCAGAAGCCTACGAGGGTGACCAGCTGCGGCAGCTGGTGGCCGCCCTCTGCCCAACCATCTACGGCAATGAGCTGGTGAAGGCCGGTTTACTGCTCAGCTTGTTTGGTGGCGTTCGCAAGCATGGCAGCAGCAGTAATAGGGTGAGAAGCGGTGTGCTGACAAGGAATGCTGTCGAGCCAGTCTGCAGGCAGCAGTAGCAGGCCAGCGGATGATGTAATAGCAGGCTGCTGTTGCTGCTGTTGCAGCAAGCACCTCCCTCCCTGTCACTCATTTGTTGTGCTCAGGTCGCAGTGGCACTCCATCTGTCCAGCACACCCTGGACTTCACACAACACCAAAACAAGGGAATTGCAACTCAACTCCTGCAGGTTGCCGTTCGTGGTGACATAAACTGTCTGCTTGTTGGTGACCCGGGTCTGGGCAAGAGCCAGTTGTTGCAGGTGGGAGCAACACAATTCAACATCCCGACAAAAAACAGGCTGCAGCCCGCACAATCAACATGCACAAGCTAGCTCACAGCAAGAGGGGCCAAACATCAGCGCATGGAGCCCATTGATATGCCTGACTTGTGCAGGAGGAGATTCACTCCAATCTGTGGAATGCAATAGAACAGTTTAAGAAATGGTCTTGCTGCACTCACGTGCATGCTACAAATGCTCAGAATGCAGGCCCCGTGCTGTCAAGTTCATCAGTCCCTGTTGCTGCTGATCCTGCCACAGGCTGTTGCTGCTGCAGCACCCCGTGGGCTGTACGTTTGTGGCAACACCAGCACCTCTGCTGGGCTGACTGTGTCGGTGGTACGTGATGCTGTGACAGGCGACAGTATGTTTGAGGCAGGCGCTGTGGTGCTGGCTGACAGGGGAGTCTGCTGTGTGGATGAGTTTGACAAGATGCCCAGTGAACATCAGGTCGGCAACAGTGATCCACATTCCAAAGCTCTGCCGTGGATAGTCTTGTTGGAGCATGTTGTAAATTGATGGAGCATGCTGTCAAGTCCTCGGCTCAGTAGCATATGTTAGACAGCGGTCAGCTGTGTGTATATGTGGCTGACTGTGACTGGGACTTGGCCTTAATGCACTGATTGAATGATATGCCTACCCACGGGCCGTATGGCTGGGGCAGGTGTCAATGCCAGTCCATACCTCTCAGCAGCCATCAGTGTTGCCGCTGTTGCAGCTACTAGCCTACTTGATTTATCAAGTTGATGGCGGCCAACACAAAAAAGACACACTCCATGGAAGTGGAAAATCAGTCCTGCAGTCACAGGACTGATTTGGGCCACTTCACACCTCCATTTTCTGTAGGCTCTGCTGGAAGCAATGGAGCAGCAGGAGGTGTCAATGGCCAAGGCAGGGCTGGTTGCCAGCCTTCCAGCGCGCACCAGCATCCTAGCGGCAGCTAACCCTGTGGGAGGTCACTTTGACAGGGGTAAGACAGTCCAGGTGGGTCTCCTCGGGCACCTGAAGCAACTCGCCTATAACAGAGGAGTGGTTGTTATGTCTCACTGTGCCTTCAGGCAGATAAGCTGCCGTGGCAATGTCACTGGTGAAAGGGATGTTTCTCCTGCTTTCACGCCGTCTTGAGAGCCAGATCCTGTGGGGGCCCTTGCCGAATTGCCTGCCAGGTGTAAGTTGTGGCATGAACTGAAGACACAGCTCTGCCGTGCGGCTGCCTACACCTGCAGGAGAACCTCAAGTTGAGCCCTGCCATGCTGAGCCGCTTTGACGTGATCTTTGTGCTTCTTGACCGGCCAGATGAGCTGATGGACCAGGCGCTCTCAGAGCACATCATGGCACTGCACAGCGGTGAGTGACATGACAGATGAGCAGCTGCTGGCTGGTGCATGCTGGGTCCTTGGGCTCAAAATGCATATTGAGTTCAAGCGCAGCCTCATCATGCATACCTACAGACCCAACTTGGTGGTTTGGAGCCGCACTATGCATCACCTGCAAGCACCAGTGATCCCTGCTGGTGATTTGCCGAGTGAGGAAACAGCATGGAACGTGCGCAGTACCATGTCAACTCCATTTCTCAGCTTCAAAACAGACCCTTTACTTGGTGTGTTGAGCTGCCTGTGTTGTCATGTTGCAGGTCTTGCTGACCGTGCTGCTGCCGCCCGGCAACGGCTACTGCAACATCAACAGGCACAGGCCATCAGCCAGGCACCCTCTCTGTCGGGTTTGTTAGGCGGCAGTACACAGCAGCAGCATACACAGGGGTCTGCAGCAGCAGCAGGTGTGCTTGAGACTGAAAGACACCCAGCAGCATTAGCTGTTATATGCACACCTACCTCTCTCTGGCAGCATCATTGCCATGGCTGGTCAGGGCTGCAGGTGCTTCAGGGCTTGGTAATACACCACACTGTCAGCTTACCACACAATCAATGTCGTCTGTTAAGGCCCTTGAGGTACAGCAATGAAGTGTAGCAGTGGTCGAGGGTTGACATGTTGTGTCAGACAGCTGTTCTCATCTGCTGCATGTTGACAGACGCTGATGATGAGCGGCTGCCACTGGCGCTGAGGCTGAAGATGCCTGCTGACGGGGCACATGAGGGCTCCCTGCTGCCTGTGCAGCTGCTGCGCAAGTATATCGCATACGCAAGGGAGCACGTGTTCCCCGTGCTCTCTGATGAAGCCAAAGAGATACTGCAGGTGTCCCTAGCCCACTTGTCGGCCACAGCACTGCTATCCAGTGCATCCTGCTACTGCTGTTCAGCAAGAAGCCGATCATGAGCGTGACCAGAAGTGCCACACACAGCAGGGCAGCTGTGCCATCATCACCATCAGATAGGCTCTGGCTGTTAAAACCAGGTTTCACTCTATACTCCAAGGCAACAATAGCGCTTGTTGCACTGCTGTACTGCTGCACTGCTGTACTGCTGTTGCAGTCCTTCTACTTATCTCTGCGCTCCTCCTCCTGTGGTGGTGTGAGTGGGTCACTGCCCATCACTGCCAGGCAGCTGGAAAGCCTTGTGAGACTGGCTGAGGCGCGAGCCAGAGCAGAACTGAGAGAGACAGTCACCGCAGGTGATGCAAAGGTGAGGAGCGACCAACACAATACTTTGTTGGTGTTGCCTGTTGAGGTACAGTGATTGCATTTGCCGTGATGACGGAAAGTGGCCAAGCACATAGTGCAGCAGCAAGCGACTGTTATGGCTGTGGGCTCATGCACAATGGCCTGAGCCTTGTGGCCTGCAATATGACCAGGGTTCACTGCACTGCAGCTGCTAGCATGGTGCACCACTATCATGGTCGCGCTGCCCAGCAAGATCACCACTTTTTATTTTGTTGCAGGATGTGATAGAGATCATGCGTGAAGGCATGTTTGACCGCGCCCCTCTGGCTGGGCTGGCTGGTGGCCTCCCTGTGCTGGACTTCAGGAAGGGCCCAGGCAGTCGTGGTGGCCGGGTATCAGAGGCAGCAAGGTTCCTGGCAGCTCTGAGAGCCATGGGGGGACAGCAGAACAGAGACATCTTCGAGACAAAAGAGCTACAGGTGTGGCAACATAAGCTTGCGTGCACAACCTGGTGTCTATCTGGCACCCTCCAGTTGACAGCAGCAACATGCCAGCATTAAGTTGTACCTCAGGGACAGGAGTGCTGGTCGTGTTGTTTTGTGTCTCAGGCAGGCTGCATGATTGTGTCTCAGGCAGGCTACATGAATGACTATGCCACACCGTGTTGCTCCTGCCTCACAGGCACTGATCAAACAGCTGCAGCTGAACGTGAGAGATGCAACAACGTTCATCGGCCAACTCAATGACCAAGGTGAGCTTCTGCTGTGCTGTCCAGCCTGGGGCTGCGGCAGACACAATTTGGGTTGTGATCAAGAGAGTCGCAAATGACAGGGCACACAACAGATGACAATTCATACTAGAAAAATTTTGATATATTCATGGAGTTGTTGTCAAGTCGTTGCTCAGAGCTACTTCAGCAGGCAGTGACCCATTTAGTGTGCTGCGCTGGCCAATCTGCTCTGCATAGCACCCACATCTTACTCAGCTTGGCTGATGTGGCGAACAACATGCGTATGTGTGGCAGGTGAGCTGCTGAAGAAGGGATCAGGGCAGTATCGCGTAACAGGCATAGCAATCAGCAACACACCAGCAGCAAGCAACCCAGCACACTCAACCCTGGGTGATGCAGCACCAAATAGCAGCAGTCAGCAGCAGCAGCAGCAGCAGCAGCAGAGGGGCAGCAAGCGACCAAGAGGGTCCACAAGCATGCAGCAGCCAGTAGGCAGCCAGCCGCTGCCTGCAGGTAGCCGTCAGTGGCAGCAGCAGCAGGAGCTGCAATCACAGCAGCAAAAGCGACGGCAGCAGCGTACTGAAGAAGAAGTTGATGATGATGATGATGATGATGCAGTTGATGATTGGCAGAGTGCTGGCGGCTGCAGCAGCTATCGGCAGCAACCGCAACAGCTGCATCAACACCAGCATAGTCAACAACAACAGCATACCATGCAGCAAGGCATCTTTAGCAGCAGGAAACCGACGCTTGACAGGACGCTCCGTGTACATCATGGGCCAGGTTTCAGGGCCTCAGGTGACAGCTACGCAGGTACTGGGCGGCAGCAGCAGCAGCAGCAGGACCATCACGTGGAGCGTGGCAATGGTGAGGATTATTATTATGGTGATTGTCCAGGTCCACCCTCTACTTTTTGGTGACACACAAACAGCTACACGACCTTTCGTTGCGATCAACGGGATCGCTGTGGGTCTGCCAGCGCCATCACGCATGGCCAACCTGCTGTAGTTCATAATGAATGGCCGTGCCGTAGTTGGGAATTGAGTGATCTTACCTTCTGCCAAGCGGCAGCAGTGCTGAATTTCAGTTTAATTTAACAGGGAGCCAACTCCAAACTCCTGGACGTGCCAGATTGCTTGATGAGGTTCGGCCGAAATCCGGTATGGTAGTTGCTCTTGATAGCTTGTCTCCAATTGCTTGCTGAGGATCATTCACGAAGGCGTCAACGGTACCCAACAAAAATAGCGGGCAAAGCGGCACTACGCATGAGAAGTGTTTGTTATACGCCTCGAACAGCCAGGATACACAGCAACAGGTACGGAAGCGTTCACGCGAGCAGCGCGCAAGTTTTGCATTCTCGTTGACCAACCACCGGCAGCTGATCATACAGCGACCAGCAATTAGAAATCCGTGACGACGAGACGAATCAGACGTTTGCCGACATTGTGTTGATGCAGGCATCATGTGCAGAAAGGCTTTGACGATGCAGCTACTGCTTGTAGCAGCAGTGCTCTCCAGTGCAGCTGGCAGACATCCATTATCAGCTGCAGCGCGCATCCAAACACAGATAATACAACAACAGAGCATCAAACTGCGGCAGCTGCAGCAGACACAGACCCTCCAGCCACTGCTGGGACTTGACACTAAAAACAAGAAACTCAGAGTCCTGGCTTTTGGTGACTCCATCACAGAAGGCTGGATCAACAGTCTACAGACCAAGGTTCCATGGACCCCTCAGGTTCAACAGAAACTGCAACAGAAGCTTGGAAGCAACTGGAGTGTTGAAGTTGTCAATGGCGGTAAGTGACCCTTCAAATGGGGCTTGACCTCACAGACTCTGCTTTTACTGGAGTGCACATTGCTGAGCTAGCAGTGACTGCAGGTGAAAACGAACATGAACGACCACCACACTACATCAGTGTTGTAGATCACAGGTCACTCATCATGCGTAACATTCAAGCATCAAGCCACCAGCCACTTCTGCTGCAGGTGTTGGCAGTGCTGGTGTGCTTGATCGACTCAACGACGCCTTCCGCCAGCAGCTGGCCGATGCCAAGGCATCTGGCCGGCCATACCACTACATCACATTTGAGGCCGGAATCAATGACCTGCTGTTACAGAACAGGAGTGCTGGCGAGATAATCCAGCGCATGAAGGAGTTGTGGAACCTTGCAAACACTGCCGGCTCAACTGTGGTGATCATTCCAACCCTGCCAACAAGTGTTCAGTGAGTAACTGCATCAATGCTGCTGCAGCGCACCATGAGAATCTTATGTCACGATCACCACCACCATTGTTTCAGACAATACATCACCTCATTTGGTGCGTTCCTGCTAAGATACAACCACTGGAACATGACAACACTCACTTGATACTTGATGCTTTTCATATCAGTGATATTTCCGACCATCTGTGTGGCTGCAGCATGTCATTTGTCAGTGGATACTTTCACACATACATTCACACATGAGGCAGCATATTTCTATCAACTCAGCATCATCATGCTCATGACCTGCACCCCAAATGGGCACAGAGAGCCTGATACATGCTTCACATGTGTCAGCGCACTTGCCACAGCATTTCTACTTGCTGCATGGCTCAACTTCTTTCACATATATTGTAGGGGGGAAAGGGAGGATCAGCGCATCATCCTGACATCAATGGTGCGGCAGTACATCACTTCAAAGCGTGCTATGGGCTACAAGGGGCTGTCACTGCTGGACCTGGAGGCACCATTCGCCTATTACAGCTTGACCCCTCAGAGGAGAGCTCAGCTGTTTGATGATGGGGTCCATCTCACGGCATATGGGTACGACCTGCTAGGCAATTATGTGTACCAGGGGTTGATAGAGGCCATGGGAGTTGAGTTATCTGAGAAAGCCAAAATAACTGTCACTCACAAGTCCAAGAACAGCCCTGACCTGAAGCAGCAGAAACCCTGATACTGTCTAGCTGGGTTACTAACATCATTGCAACCCAGTCAGACAGCAATGTGTGCTGATCCAGAGAGCATGGCTACATCATCGAGTATCTTATTTCAAGTCAAGAAATTTTGCATCCAGTGCTGCTAGTTGATCAAAGTATGTGCTGCGTTCAACTTGTATAGTTAGCTATTTGCCACAGCGTCTTCTGTTGAGGCAGTGAACTACCTAGATGGCGCCAGCCTGAGTGACTTGATAGCATAGCAGTTGTTGTTGCTTGGCAGCAAATTGCTGCAGCATTGCTATTGAGTTGACTGTGGCTTGCAGATTGCTCTAAGCACAACAGCAAATCCAAACGGCTGGTTGGAACATTCAGATGTGTGGGCTACTGGGGTACTGCTTGCTGAGTGTCCGCTGTTGCACAGTTCTTCAGCGTACTGACATACATGTTCTGTCACCATTTCTGTCTATATTATCACTGGCTTAAATATATCAGGTGCATCTATCAAACTGCTGTGTTGGATGATGGGGTGGCATGTATTCTTCCACCGGCATACTGCGTGCAAATGTGTGTGGTATCTGTTGTTTAGTGTCTATCAACATTAATTCTTTGTCAGTCATGTGGCATGCGCTGTTTTACCGGCCGTTCGCAGCAGCAGTGCGGAAAATTGTGATCACACAAACAAGTGAAGGCGACTTGCCGAGCGTGCTTACTTTACTGCAAGGATTGCATCGGCATAACAGACCTCATCCATCCATCTTGCACTTATCTGCTCAGAGCTTGCTGCACTACGACTTGGTGCGTACTGCCGAGTAACCTAGGTTAGGACTGCGGAAGGAAGGTTCGCCACATTCCTATGACGCTTGGAAATCATGACGGGTGGCATGCACATCCTGTATGCAATCGATGATGGCAAGCTCATGAAAGTAGTGTACGACGGCCCCGCCTTGTTGGTTGCAGTCTGCCGTAAGCTCTTGAGAAAGGTCTCTCCTACGCAACAGTCTCGCTGCAGCTCTTGATCGCTCACATTGTTTCGCGAACACATCATAATGCTCTCTAGGGGCCTTACATGTGCGCTGAGGCTCCGATCAAGGGCTCTAAGTCCCTCAGTTGCCTCCAACAGACCCTTGAATGCCTCCCCGGAGGCTCAATCTGTGCCACAAGGTAACAGATCTATTCACTTGTTAAGGCAAATTTTATATCATCAAGCCATGCGATGTGTAAGGTGGTGTGCTGCACGCATGGCATAAAAAATCCCACGTAAACCTACGGCAGTGCGATCTCACGCATGTCCTTACGTTTTACGCAGGCCTCGGCATTTTGCCGTCCAGTACCTTCACGACCTCGAGTGTATGTGGCATCTTCGCAGCTGGGGGCTCTTTGCAGCAAGAAGGTCCCTCCAGCCAAGCAAGCAGCAGCAAGAAAGCGCAAAGCCTCGCAGCTACGCCTCCAAAACTGGTTTTCCTTCACGATAGCCGCAGCATTGCAGCCGAGCAGGCACTGGTGACTCGTTTGGCAAATATCTGGGGGATGCCTCCTGAGGTGCTAGCCAGCAATGTTGCTATGCTGTCAGATCTGCTCAAGCCCTGTGGGAGAGACACAGCTGCTCATGCGTTGTGGGTAAGAGACCTTTTGCGGCAGCAGTGCGTAAATCAACCAGGACTCCTTTGTTACAGGACAGCAGGTTGTGGCAGCGACCAGTGTCAACAGCAGGGTCACAGCTAGACACTGTATTTCAGGTAGAAAGCATGAGGTGCCCGTCATCACCACCACCACCGCAGCACATCACATCCAGCAGAATAGCCTGACACATTGATTCCTGATGACACATTGATTCCTGATGACACATTGTCCCTGCAGGTCCTTGTGCGCTGTCCTGCCCTGCGTCACATGACAGACCAGCAGGTCCGCCACACAATCCGTGGACTCCACCAGCGCTTCCCCGACATCCCAAAGGCAGATTTCAAAGCCACAGTCTACAAGCACCCCTGGGTGCTCAATGCACAGCTGCTGTCACCACTGACAGCAACAGCAGCAAAGGATGCAGGCAGTCTGGCACCAGAACAGCAGCCTCAGCAGAAGGTGCTGGTGACGCCGTGGAAGCAGGAGCTGGCCTTGATGCTTCTTGAGATGCAAACACCTAGTGGCGACAGCAGCAGCGACAGCCCCACTCCTGACAGCTGCAACAGCAGTGCCGCAGCAAAATCATCATCAGCTGCAGCCTTGGCAGGGGTCAGGATGTACTTGGCAGCAGCAGAGGCTCAGCACATGCTGGTCAGGGGTGTTGCATGGGCTAAGGCCATTACTGGAACAGGTGCTAAGGCCTCTGCAGCAACTGCCAGTCCAGCTACTGCTATGAAACCAGCTGGATCCCCATCAGCAGCAGCAGGCCCCATCAAACCAACACCGCCCTCTTCCACAGCAGCAGATGCAGCAGACAGCCTGGACTGCTGCACAGCTCCACTGCAACAGCCATACATACCCAACCAGATCAGCAAGTCTCAACAGGAGCAGCAACAGCAGCTGCAGCAGCTGTTGTATCAGTGCCCACGTCTGACAGTGCTGCCACCAGACCTTCTAGCCTCTCGCTGGCAGCTGCTGCTGTCTGTTCTGTTGGGTCAGGTAGAGTCAGCAACAGCAGTGGCACGGACCAACCCCTACTTGATGGTGACTGGTTATGGATATGCCGATAAGCCTCAGCAGGGCGGCTGCGGTGGAGGTGGCTTGTCTGACTGGGACTACAGTCAACTGGCAGGGTTGGTGTGAGGCTGGCTGGTGTCATTGAATTGTTAATATACCAGTGTGTCGATGTACTGCGACAACTGGGGGGAAGCTGATGAATGACCACCACCTCCTGCTGCTGCATGTGCTGTATCATCCAGTGGCTTCTGTCAGCTGTGCTGATGGTGCATTGATTCATTCCAGTCTGGTTCACGCCAGGTACTGAAACAGCAGTGGAAATGTGGAGCATGCTCAGTCCTGTGACTGTTGTGGAGGCCTCCCTGCAGACTGCCAGGGATAAATCAGGGCCTGATTCTCATAAGAATGATGGGAATGAGAGTCAATGTCGCATAACAAGTGTTTAGCTTCAAGCTGAGTATGTGAGCTTGTATACTAGTTAAGTTTTTGGTATACTAACACAGTTGTTGACGTCATGGTTGCGTAAATGTACAATTCGTACATATTGGTTGTGTGGTGGTGTATCGGTAGCTCAGGGCCAAGAATCTCCTGTGCCTGAGTGCTTTGTGGTCTGATGTGGGGTGTTGTGAGTGTCGTAGAGGAGTTCACAGTCATCACTGATCAGTGTGGTGTCGAAGTACTGAGCCAGTACTGCAGTCAGTGCGCTTTCAAATCATGTCAGTGTACACCCAGCCAGGTCCAGTACATTCTGTTGCACATGCCTGTTGGTGTCTTGGTGTTGCTTGTGAAACAGGATGGGCTGTTGCATGATGCGCTCCCTGAGTCCAATGGTTTGGCACCTGGTGGCTGAGTGGTGTCTCTCTATATCCCTTGAAGTCAGGCATGCTGAGGCCTGGCAGATAGCTGTAGCTGTTGCATGCATACCTTGGCCATTTTGGGGTGACAGGCCATGTAGATTGCTTGCATAGTATGTTTGCAGAGGCATGGCCTGAAAAGGAAGCACAGTAGCAAATGCAGGGCATCAGGTGTCTGAATGAACAGTGTGTTGTCACCAGGTGGTTACTGCTGATTGATGTAGTAAAAGATGCAAAGCATAGCGTAGTGTTGTCATACTGTCTGATTGTTTGTTGTGCTCAGCGGTGTCGTACAGGAGTGAGTTGTCAGCTCACGGAGTCTTGGTTTCTGAACAGGGGTCCTCCAGCTTGATGGATGACGTCAGCCCGAACAACACCTGTTGCACTATCCATGGCTGCTTGTTTTATTGCACTGAAAAGAATGTGCGCTGCTCAGCAGGTTACCAAACCTGTGTTATTTGCTCAACTGTGGGCAACTTTGCAGCAATAGAGCCAAGTTGAGAGGAGGAAGTCACATGTGCTGCACTGGTGTTGAGTATGTTGTGTTGTGCTTGTCATGTACAGTTGTATGGACTATAAGAACCACACAGGCTTTAGAGGCTGGCTTGGAGATCGTGGCAGCAAACATTACTTGGTGGTTCACATCTGCAAACACACTGCTGTTCTGTTTATGACTCTGCCAGTGCCAAGGGTGGTTGCAGTGGTGGTTGCAGTGAAGGCAGCGTATGGCAGTTGCTGGTTGAGCTACTTGTAGCTATCCGATTAGGGGCAGGTGCTGTCGTGGTGCTGCAAACTGCGCAGGCACGCATGCGTGACCAGTCAGGACCACTGTAGTGGTCATGGCTCATGTACCTTAAATCCAGTCTGGTCATATCTGGAATCCATCAACATGTAAAAGAAATTGAGCCATGCAGCAAGTTGAGATGCTGTGACAAACGCGCTGACATGCGTTGGGGGCGCCACCCTGGTATGATGCTTATGCCTGCCTCGGCTGCACTTGCTGCCCACCAGCTGCCACCGTCGTCCTGCACCAAGTGTTAACTGTAAAAAGGAGGAGAAAACGGGTGTTTGAACATGTTTGAGCTTGTGATCACACAGTTGTAAAACAACAATCTCGCTAGGGTCCTTGAGCGCTTCCGAAGTGTGCACTGAGATCACCATGAACGGCGTACTTTCACTGCAATGGGTTTGCCACCACTGTCAGTGACACTGAGCTGAGGACTGGCAGCTGCAGCCTCGAGGCAGGTACGCGCATCACGCACAGGTGGCGCCCAAAGCGTGTGCCCACATGCATGTCAGCGCAGTTGCCGAATGGCACAGGTAATCAAACTGTCATGCAACTTGCATGGCTCTGTCCTGGAACTGTACAACTTGTACTGCCACTACAGTGTAGTGAAACTAAGTGTTACATGCATATGGTAGGCCCTGCGGTGGGGCAGCGCTGTAGGAAATGAATGGCAATCGCGATGTCAGCACGATCGTAAATGATTGTCGTCTGAACACCTTGACACAGGGGCCAATGTCTGCAAGTCGGTGCTAGGTAAACCACTGGCGGGCTGGCGCTGCAATATCACCGGCAGTGAACCGTATCAGATGATTCTCTCAGAATCCAGTTGTAAATAGTGTGAAGCATTGGAGAATAGGGTGGTGCGTCACTGCGGCATGGATTGGTGACAAGCTGAAGGGGGAAAAGGAAAAGTCCTGATTTCTTATAGTACCCCTTATTGGCGATGCAGGTGCACCCCAAGTTGGAAAAAAGTCGCAGGTGACGTTGGCTGACCCGCGCGCGCGGGAACAGCGGCACAGTGTGACTGCACAGTTCTGCACCGTGAATTGTTCAAGGCCCCTGCAGTTTAGGAATCACCCTGAAGTTGTTTCCAACACCTGGTATCACCTTCTAAGCCGTCTTCCGTCTTACAGATGAGTTGCAACGTTGCTTTGAGATCAGACTGTATAAAATATACGGAAAAGCTCAATTACTTGGGAGCGCTTGATTGCAGCCCACTGCTCCAGACATTAGCCAAAACATAGAGTCCAGCTGGTGGTGAGTCCATCCTCCTCCAGCGGCAGCATGCATGCAAAGTAAGGTGATCAGGCTGTGAGCATGCACTAGCAACAGCTGCAACATCATGTTGGAAGTCCCCCTTGCCTTGGTCTCGCCAGTGGACCACTATATACCAGGCTGCGCTAATCACTGCTACCATCCTCCCTCACGCAAATCACCTGGCAAAATCACCTGTAACTGTGCAATGTCTCCAGCTCCGCGGATGCCAGCGTCACATTCGATGTTTGTAAAGTTTACAAATGCAGCCCGTTGCCAATGCAATGTATGCAAAGAGATACAGCCATGTAAGAGATGCAATGGGCTCTGACATGCTTTGGCAATGAAGGGGCTGAGCATCAACACTGAGTTCAAAACATAACATGGCATAGATAGGCACTGCCCAGTGTTTGGGTGCACCCACATGCAACGGTGCCACATGACACTGCACAAATCCCTCAACCCCAAAGCAGAACAGCAGGACAGAGCGATGTCCCATGTCAAAGAGATAGAGCTCCTGCAAAATCGGATGAGCTGACAAGTATTCACCTGCAATACACTAAAATTCACTTTTGGGGAAGGACACTTGTGTATTGCAAATTCTTGCAGTTCATGCTTCAGGGCCAAATAATGGCGATTGAGAAGCCAGCAGGCTTAGAAATAGCGACAGAAACATGGCACAGCAGGCCAAATAGTAGCTGCAGTTGTGGACAATCATTGTACACCGGGTGCACGTATGCATTTATAGTGCCAGTGGCTTCAGTCGAGGTCTGGTTGGCACTCATCACAGTCATCAATGCCCTCTGCAGCAGTGCAGTGAGCAGATTGTGCAAGTCTTAGATGACTCGACTTACCATCAGTCTGACTATTGTTCATCTCTCCACATACACTTAGCTGTTACAAGACGCAGTCAGGCATGCATGTGTGATAACAGGTAAGGTCACTGAAGTCGACTACTTTAGCAAGGTGGTCATGCAAACTATGTGGCTCAAATTCGACCTGGGGTCACCAAGTGAGCAATCTCATGTTGCCAGCCAACTCTACCCACTGGCAGCTGACTGGCAGATGACAAAGCAGCAGCTACTGAATTCTGGAATGTATAGCAATGACTCACCTGCTTGATATGGTGTCCACATGTCTTCCAACACCCCTTGGCCAGCCGGCCACAGGTACTTGAGCCGCTTCTGCTTCCACTGCTGTAGTGCAGCTGTTGTAACTGCCCGATTGTTTGCAGCCCCTGCTCCTGATGCACTATCGAGTATGTCTGCTGGGTCAGCATCCACATCACTGCTGCTGTCTGCTTGGATGGGCTGCTGAGCCACTGTGCCTTGCTGCTGTGCCATCAGCTTCTGCTGTTGGCCTGATAGTTCCAGTGGTGTGTTGATAAAGCTGTACTCACCAGCAAGGCCCTGCAGCACTGCTGGGACCGCTGTGCTGCTCACATCATTGATGCTCACTTGAGCAGCTTGTGCCTGCCCAGCTCCTGCCTGTGCTTCATCATCAACCATTGCTGCTGCGGCCATTGGTACAAGGCCAGTTGTTGAGGCACTAGGCAAGGCAGAAAG
The DNA here is from genome assembly GCA_018290735.1 of Coelastrella sp. MACC-549. NCBI lineage: Eukaryota > Viridiplantae > Chlorophyta > Chlorophyceae > Sphaeropleales > Scenedesmaceae > Coelastrella > Coelastrella sp. MACC-549. Next base: position 45,893 of record JABEVS010000208.1, on the reverse strand, counting down.
AGCGCTGTTGGGCTGCTGGATAATGCGGAGGGTGCCAAAGTGAGAGAACACTGGCTCCATTGTTGTGTCCGATGTTTCACTCTTGACAAGCTCCAGGCAAGCTTCGGGCTTCTCTTCGGGTCTGGTCACTGACAGGTTGATTCTGCCCATGTTACGGCCCTGAATGGCTCGCTTCTACGTAGTTGAGATCAGCAGACAGGATCAGCAGATGACACAATGATGACAAGAGACTGTCAGCAAACAGACAGCGGTAGTGTAGAGTAACAGTGCTTGAAGGCCCATTGGCAGTTGTTCAGTCCCATTCACTTCAAAACGTGGGTGGAACTATGTTTCTGCTATATCAAACAGCTGCACATCTCGAATCAGGCAGCAGGGTGGATCTGCATTGAGCTGAGAATCACTGATGGCATGGCATGGCATGCGTAACACTGCTGCACGACAAGGTCCAGGGTGTCTGAATGGCAAGATACATGCACCAACGCTTGGCTGTGGCAATCGGTTTGTCAAGTATCATATTTGAGACATGTACAGGACATAAGTCAAGCACATAGCAACCTCCAACCATGACAAATGCAGCAGACTCTGCTGCTGGTTGTTCACCTGTTGGGGAAGCTGAGTGATGAGGGTCTCAGCTCTGTTGGCCAGCAGTGCAGAGTTTGCCCCAATTGAGAACTTGAATGTGGCCGATTGCTGAGATTTGTACATGATGATGACATCATAAGCTGCACTGCGAGCAACCTACATGACAGCACACACACCCAGCTTCAATTCCGCCAGCAGCAGGGGATAACTCTCTGTAACCAGGAAACAAATGCTGCTTGCTGTACAACTGCATGCAAGCCGATAGAGTGCAGTGGACCATGTAATGAACCACCATGTCAAAGTCTCATATGTGATGTGGGATTTATTGAGGTTCAGTCACCTGGACTTTCCAGCACATCTTGTCCCCAACTTGTCGGAAGCCCTTGGCTCCGTTCAGCAGCAGCTTGATATTGCCTCTTGTACGGTCGTACGACCCCTCAGCAACCACGTTGGTGACCCTGTGTTCCGGCGTCCCAAGGAAGAAAGTCGGTTTGGTGAAGCTGTGGCTCTCTTTCATTACTGAACCCCACCACTGCCGAGCGGCGTCCGCCATCAACTTCGCCAGCCGTTCACCATTGGGACCTGTCACCTCATTACAGGGGAGCTCAATATGAGACCCTTGCTCGAACCTTGCAGCACAGACAGAAGGGAGCTGGTCAGTACACAAAGTGTAGGACAGAAATCTGACCAGGCAGCCATGGTTTAGGTGTTGAGTTTTGTTTGATTTTGAGTGGCTGCAGGATAAAAGTTGCAAGTCTATATACCACTGCTGGCTTCCTGCCTTGCTAAGGAAGGCGATATACCTCCGCATGTAAGCACAACATGTCACCAGGGCGATGTCTGCCGCCACATACCTGTACACCTTGCCAGTCTTCCCAACCCATTTGTACTTCCTGTAGCGGACGCCTATGCAGGGCTGAAAGCCATCGTATGTTTGTTTCAGAGAAGGTACAAGGTCACCTCCTTTGTCATAGTCCATCAACCGCTGCGGCCGGGCGATCTTCCTGCGGGGTAATCAACTTTGTGTTGCACTGATGGCCCCATATGCCATTACATTTGCTGGGTGACCACAAATCATCACCAGTGTCATATTCATGCTTTTGAAAGCCTTTGCTGCAGGAATGTGATGTCAAACATGAGACGTGCTATACTGGCATGTTGTTTTGCAACATAGCTCGCTGGACCCTTCCACAAAGGAGCTGAGTTGAGGTGAGAATTTTGAACCACATTCAATGGAATCTCCTGCAGCTGTCCCTGCACCCCAAGGAGCCTGTATCAACCACTTACCTTTGTGCTGCAAGCCGCGGTACAGCATCGCTGTTCCAGCAATACATGTTGAGGGAGAATAGCATCCTGTCAATTTGCCCTTGGGTTGCCAGGGACTTGTAGCGCCTGCCGGTTTCATCAAATTTGTCCAACATAGGGGCATCAGCAGCAGGGACCAGCAAGTTCTTCAGGCTGACTCCATCCCAGGGTAAGTGATCACCGCCATTTGGACCAAACCCTGTAGCAAACGGACATCGCAACCAGGGGCTTGTTACTGCACAAACTGTGCGTATTAACAGTGCGTGAGTCCGCATGAGTTGGATGGCAGCTGTGTGACAGTGGCAGCCTGTATCACACAACAGGTGTCTGGCAGACACTTGCAGTATAGTCGCTGCTGATGCCATTTTTCAACATAATCATTTTACTCTGCCAGATTGGATTGGGGCTGAAGCACAGCTCCCATGCCAAACGGGGGTGGCTTCTATCACACAACAGCTGGGGCTCACAATTCATGAACCAATATAATAGTTTGATTACATGTCAGTTTGCGCACCTGCTAGATCAGCCAATGTTGGCACTATATCAATGATGTCAGTGAGTGTGCTGTCAATCACTCCGGCTTGCACTCCAGGTCCCTGAATCCCCAAGAAGTTCCTGATGCCGCCCTCCAACACCTCGTGCTTGGAACCTTGCATCAAGCTAGGCATTCGCAGCTGCAGTCCACCACCAACAACAACAGACAGTAGTCCCCTGCTCCAACTTAATCTGATCTTGACTCTAGTTGTGGCATTTCAGGAGCGTACTGGCTTCTCCTTCGGCATAGCCAGTCTTATCACTTCCATCCCATTAGATCAGTAACATATCACAGGCCGCACGCACCTCCTTTCCATGCATGAGCACTTCTGCCGTCACTTCAGCGCCGTTGTCACCAGCAATCATGACATACGTCTTCTGCCTGTGAGGGCTGGAATCCAGGTATGTGAACAACCGCCCCAGGACTGTGTCCAGGTACTCAATCATAGCCCAGGCCTAAGGAAGGGAGACACCATACAGTACTGCCTTAACTGTAATGGCTTGGCCCCTGATCACACTGGTTGCCACAGTATGATCCAAGCAAAGCATTGTTGAGATGAAAAAGGTGAGTGGACACCTCAAAGAAATCCCTCAGTTGTGTGATCAAGAGCCTCTGATCCCTTGCCAACCAGCAGCTGTGAGGGTGCCAAGTACTCAAGCAATGCCATTTTTGTTGAACGTTGTATGTCTGTAAAACTGCTGCATTGCCACAATGCTTCAAGGCACAGGTCAGCGGCCACTCACGCTTAGTGTGTAGTCAGAGATCCCCTTGTACCTCTCCTCGTTCAGATATCTATCCTTGTAACCGGATGGCATGAAGAGAGCCGGCCCCTTCAGCTTTAGCTTTCTTTGATCTGCTACTGTGAAATGAATGGCGTGTGGTGCATAGTACACGAAGAAAGGCTTATCAGTGTTTTCTTGCTTCTTTAGGTAACCCAACAACTCATTCATCAAGATATCTTCTCGGGAATATGTACCAGTCTGGACTGTACTGCCTTCAGCTTCCAGATAAACACCATTGCGCCTGCACGATTGAACACGAAGAAGTTGTCACTTATCTGTGTATTACCCTTGGCGTTGGCAGGGGGTTATTGGCGATCTCAATGATACATAGGTGTTCAACAGACACCTTGCGCAATTCTCATAATGGACCAGCCACTGCTGCACATCATGGTGAAGTGATTGTGAGGTGCTGTCAGCAGCACCTAGGACCAGTGGCCTCATGCTGCCAGCAGTGGGCTGATGTTGCTGCGCTCACCGGAGGAGGGCATTTGAGTATCCTGGGGCATACCAGCTGTGTTCAAAGCCAACCGACTCTGGTTCATACCCTGGGACATTGGCATTGTGCCACTTGCCAAAGTGCTGCAGTGTGAAAAGCAGGAGTGCTGAGATGCTGAGCATGATGGTTGAGACATTCAATAAGCTGCTGCTCACAGCAGCAAAGAGCTCATGTGTGTTACGCGCATTTCGAAATGCAGCCTGACCGGAACCTGAAATGAATCATGATCACTAAGATTCTGGAAGCTCCTGCTGTTGGCCTTTGCTGTACTGCCATGCTGCATAGCTGCTGAACCAAAATCCAATCAACAAATAGCTACAAACTCCAATGATTTCCCAACCAACCATTAGAGTAATAATATCGTTGGAAGTCACCAATGCTGCTGCAACCTGCATTTGCCACCGTCACAGGCATCCTACTTACTGCTGTGCTGTAGCCCTTGTTCTTGAGGAGCTGAGCAGCTACAGTCTCATTGGTGTCAATGAAGTCATAGCCTGCATGGGAACAGCAGCACTTGTCTCTTATCAGCAGCAGTCTTTCACTGCAGCTTTTCCTGCTGTATATAGTGCACTGTGTAGCCATTAGGCAGTTGCAGCTGCAGGACTGCCTGTGCACCTCAGGTGAAGACTGTAACTTCAACTACTAGAGCACATTAACTACCAACACACCATGTGTGACACAGTTGTACTGTCTGCCTAGGTCATGCAGCTGTGTGGAGCATGGGCTGACCTCCATGAACCAGCATGACGCCCGTTTTGGGATAGGTGCGCCCCGTCAGCAGTGAGGACCTCGTGCCAGAGCAGTGGGGTGTGACATAAAAGTTGTCCAGCTTAGTGGCTTTGCTGATAAACCTGTCCAGATTTGGTGTATTCACGTAGTCTGGGTTATGCAGTCCTATGTCATCCCACCCCTGGTCATCCGTCAGTATGAAAATGAAGTTTGGCCGTTGGCCAGCTGGTAGGGGAGGTATGGGGACACCTTGCGGTGTTGGGTTTTTGATCTCTGCAAATGAGCAACATACATGCTGTTGACGAGAGAGAAGTCACATATTGTTTTCCCAAACCAGATGATGATGATGTACCAATGCATTGGCAATGTATTCAATGTCGATGTGATTGGTTTAAAACAGTAGGCATACTTGCATTTGTAGGGCTATTGGCTGCAGTGACAGTAGCAATCTGTCATGGCCTGCTGCACTCTGAGTCGCAAGTGTCGCAATCTGTGGATGTCTGGTTTGTCGGCTGGTTTGTCATGTCCCACAATTGCCAGATATGTATCAGCTGCATCAACGTACATCCTTCAGTTTGACATTGCATCAGCTTTCATTGGGTCAATGCTGTATGCCTGCTGAATCCCCAGACTTACTGGGAGCCTTGCAGGCCATATGATGATCATGGGCGGACGGCCTTGCGTTCGTGCTGCTGAGACGTCTGCTGCCGCTGCTTTCAAAACTCAGAGTGTGCTGATGACTGCTGCTCGTTTGCAAGTCTGGTCTTTTTTGTATGCTTTCAATAACTTCTGCACCTGTATCACAGGTATTCAAGCCTGTTTCAAGGGTCTGCACTGCGCGCTTGTGGGCATCTCGCCCGACCTGGCAGCATCAAGCCAGGCATGAGAACGGCCTGTGCTTACCAGCGATCGCCAGCAGCAGCGATGCAGCACATAATGCACCCACAAATTTACTCATGATATTCAGCTACGATGTGGCCTAGGTCACTGAGATGCATAGTGCGCAACGTCGCCTGTCTCAGGTGCCCGATCCATACTGTGCAACGGGACTTCAACACGGTCAAAATTCAAATTATATTAATTATTAGACTATTAGTAATTCCCTACGCTTGAACAGCACAAGGGGCATTGACAGTCATCAGGATGTTGACACATGGGATATGCATTTGGAGGCTACTTGCATTACCATAAGGTAGTAAACATAACTGAACATCTGATTGAATGAATAGATTGTAGAAACTACGTTACTGTCATTCCTGCGCTGCCCAAATCGTGTGAATGCCGCACATGCTGTTGGTTGTCTGTCCTTGTTCAATGCACCTTGTATGATCAGCTTCAAATCTAAAAACCTACCCAAGCTACTTGTTATGTAGCAGTAGCCTTTCTGTACCGATGCCGAACGTGCCACTAATTATCGGACCTCAGGAAGAAGTTCATGGCAGAAGTGGTGTGAACAATCTTCGTGTAGACAATGGCCTCATAAGGTACTAGCTGCCCGATTTGTTTTTGTAGTATCCTCAGTCTGCGCGCAGTCAGCAAGCCCATCCGGTGTAACATCACGGAGATCAAACTGCTGCACGTGCGACTGCACTCAACCATTGGGATGGCAGCGCGAGAGTTATTTGCTATCATCTGCTAATTCTTGGCTTCATAGAATCTACCTCCCACGGGAATGAGTTTCCAAAGATCAACTTGGCAAGCCATCCGGTGTTTTATTCAGCGGATGCTGCAACAGCACTGCTTGAGGGAATCTCTAACGTGTCACTCCTCGGCTGTGCCCTGAGGATCATGGGTAGAAAATTGCGGTGTTTTTGTCTGTTGCAGTTTGCCGCACAGCATGCCCAAAAATACTATGCGCATTGCCACGTTGTCTGATCTGACTTCGAGTTTCTTGCCTGAATTCAACTGGTGAACTGGTGTGCATGCCAACATGTTGACAGCTGTCGGTGCTACTAGTATATAGTATTTGTTGAGCCCATAGGGTAATTCTTCTTCTTTGTTGAGCCATACACAGCAACCCAAGACACTGTCTTGCAGATCAAGCCATCACTCGGCAGATCAACAACACACATTTCAACTTGCTGCATGGCTAAATTTCTTTTACATAAGAGTTCACCTTTCAGACTGCCACATAGTGTGTGCCACTCTGCAAGAGATGAGAACAGAAGTGCAACTTGAGTAGTTAGAACCTCGCTGGTGACTGATCTACGCCAGGAAGTCTTCTGTACCAGTGATTGTGAACTGCTTGATATCTATCAGGTAACTGCTGAGCTGGCATGATTGCACCACGACTTATCAGCCATGGCCTGCAGTGCACTGCATCAGTACACTACCAGCACCACCCTGCATTGTTACCTCCCTTGACATGCCATCAATTGTGCCACATTGTAGGCTACAAAAAGATACTGGTAACACTCTCACTGTGACAGTGTCAGCACTTACAATGTCCTATGCCTGGAGCACCTGAACAAGCCTCTGACATGCATTCACCAGGAACAATGTGCATCATTCCCCATGCACATGGTAGCCAGTCACCATGCACAACACACAACATACCCTACACCCTGCCTTGCAGGCGTTGATCCACCATGTTCAGCAGTAATAACTCTATATGATCGATGCCATTGGTCCAAGAACCATGCCGCACAGGCAATCATACCAGACATGCATGTGGGCCGCAGCCGCATATGCACATGTACAGCAGTTTGTGGCTGCATTGCAAAGGTGCCCAGCATCAAGACACCATTCAAGTGTCCCTGACTGGTGCAGACAACAGACCGGTCAGACAGAAAGAGAGACATGAAACCGAGTTCCACTGCCAGCAAACACCACTGCCACTGCAGCTGAGTACAAATCTGCTCGGCTTGATAAGCCCCGTCAGTGCAACATAACTGCACTGCTGCCTGGCCCCTTGCAGTTATGCTGCCAGAAAGCTTGGCATTCCTGGTTATGCAATTAGAGTCAGCACCCCCCCTTCCCCCGCATCCTATGCTGGCACGTCACTGCGGCATATCCTGGTATGTTGAAAAAGAATTGTACAGCAGGACCTGCAGTGCCTATACATAAAGCAGCCATAGGGTTGTGCAAAAGTAGCACCATGTCTCTCCTACACAGGTACGAATAAAGCGTTAGACAGGCAGGTACCCTACACTACAATGTTTGCAAGGCTTCAACAACACTGTGTTCTGCATGCCTTACAGGAAAGCGCATGGCAAGCCTACCACAGCAGACTGCTGACCAACTGGACATACAGATGATCCACATGCACAGTACTTGCCCCTCGGACTGAGCCTACCAGGGAGTCTATAACCTGAAAACAGCACAACAGCACACCAAACCAGCCTCTACCATGCTGTAACACAGAAGTTTCTGCAGCGCAGTTCAAAAACCCAACTGCTGCAACCAGTCAACGCTGGCAAGGTCACCGTGCACTGCAGCTGGCCACTGCCATGCCATCTCCACTGATTAGCCACACTGCTGCTGATCGCTCAGCTGACGGTCCTGCCATAAGCTATGCCAGCAATGTAAAGGTTCTTCGCCCATTTCTCCTTTACATGACTGCTGGGGAAGGCACTAGTACGCAGGGTTTCCTGTACCAGCAGCAAAAGCAGCGCACATGGTCAGATCGTCGGAGTGTGCCAACAGAGAGACAGCCAGCCAGCAAGTGCCCGCGCAACAGAGAAATACTGCAGCAGGACGCACATCGCTGCATGCGAACACTGCAAGCATACCTGTGTCTCATCCATGGGTCTACGCCGCGGTACGCTCAGCACAAAAGCACTCTGGTCTGGTGTTGCTGCGCAAGCTGTGATGCGGAAGCCAGCATCCCAGCGGCGATGGATGCCCTCTGATGGGTACTGGAAGTCCAGCTCCACACACTGGTCCACAAAGCCTGCATTACGGCTCATGACAACTGCCCAGCGCGTGTGGCTGGTGGCCATGCTGGTGACATAGAAGCCTTCCTTCCACTTCTTGTTGATCCACTTGAAGGGGAAGCTGTCAGACACCTGGGGCAAACATCATAGAAATTGCAGACAGCGTACTTGATGCTCCAAGCACGTACTGCCTACAAGATGATCAGCAAAGTACTTCGCACGCTGTTACCTTTGATCACACCTGCATGGGTCGTATGTGCTTCAGTGGCAATGCAAAGGGCCACATGAGCTGCATAGGTGTCAGCCTACTCACCTTGTAGCTCTGCTGCGTGTATGGGGTGCCCTTGCTCATGACCACAAGGCTGGCACTGCTCATACTGCCAGCCATTGCAGTAATGTAGTAACCTTCCTCCCACTTCTCCTGCAGTCGTAAGCAAGCAAGGCAGTTGGAGTTGGTTCCTAGGGCATGTACACGGTGAGCAGGCACTGCAAGAGACAGCATTTTGACAAAGCATGTGCCGCCGGCAACAACAATTGCGCCCACAGTCTGTAGTTTCCCAATAGATGTCATCAACTTCCTGGTGCTTGTTGTGCAGAGTAGTTCCCCTGAGGATGCATGCACATGCTGCAACTCTGCAGAAGCAGGCTATTGAGGCTGTTGCGACAAATCGGGGTAGCATCATGCATCAGAGGTATGTTTGTGATGCTGATATTTTGGCGATCGCGCCTTGCTACTGAGATTGATTCACTCTTTGCGCCTTGTATTGAAAGTAACTTTGAATCATCTTGTTTTGTACAGATATAAAAAGATTCAAAATTGAGGCGCCAACAGGCAGTCTCTATGTTACAGTTCACCAAAAGCCACATTGTTGTGCAGGCTTACCATAATCCACTCCTTTGGCAGGAATTGGTTGCTGAGGCTGTACGTCTGTGCGGTGAAGCCAGTGCCTGCATCCATGATGAGCGCCCACAGCTCCTGACAGCAAGCCACACTGCTGATGTAGAGCCCGTCATCATTGCCCTTCTCTACGTGCTGGTCTACGCGCGTGTTGGCTACGTTGTAGTGATACCTACAGGATGCAGGACGCGGCAGTAACGCTCACTGCGACGTTGCAGTTCTCAGAGACAGCACCATTCTACACCACCAGGGCCAGTGTCTGCGCCCTGCATGTGCTTTAGGGCCGGGCACTGACTGCTGCACATGATGCAGAACACGAACGAAAGCAATACAAGCGCTTGCCAACTACAATGACTGATTTGAGGGTGCCATGAGTTTATGCTGCATTACCTGTTGGGAGTGTGACATGCGGCAAGACATCCCTACATCATTGACTACAGAAGAGAACAATGCAGCAGCATGAGATACCAATGAGATACCAATCCCAGTCGTGTACTCACCGCTGCTTCATGGGCCTGTGAGCGTTGTAGACTGTGATCCACTGTGTTGCAGGGAGCCCCAGGCGCACCTTCTTCTTAGGCGCAGTGTCCTCTGCTAGCTCATCTGTCTCACGGCCACGCTTCTGGCCCACAGCAACAGTCAGCAGCTGCACGGCAAAATGACATCAAGCACAGATCTGGAAGTGAATGATAGGCGGCACAAACGTCTGCAGTGAGCAACACACGTCTACCACAGCATTGCCCAGCACAATTGGCAGTCAACATGGCAGCCCAAGGCACTAAACAACCCACCTTGTTTGCTCCTTCTGTCAGGATGGGCCGTTGTGGCCCTGGTCCACACAGTGGCTCAAACAGCTTCATGTATGCCTCATAACGTGGCTCCTCATCAAACTTCTGGTTCACAACACCCTCTGTGAACTGTCTGAATGCTGGTGGAGTGTAGCGGCACAGCATCTCTGCACTAGTAGCCATCTTTTTCTTGCACACCAAGTAGCCCTTGTTGTCACCCTGTGGGCAAGCACAGGAAGTGGTTTCTGAGCAGTGAAAGTCTAACAGCAAACAATGATAGTTGCACATGCCGTAAGTGCACTGTACAGACCCCATTCCATACCTTCACTGGTACATCAACAATTGATAGTGCATCGAACACAGCATGTGTTGAAGATGTAAACAAACCCAGCGAGTTGAAATCAGCGCCTACCTGGTACCCCTGCCACGGCAGCCTGCCCTTCAGCAGGAACAGCAGCGTATATGCTAGGGACTCCAGATCATCTCGTCTGCTAGCTGTGCGCCCCAAGTGAGCGTGCACACTGGCATAACGAACGGTGCCGCGGAAGACGTCTGGTCGCTGATCATATTCCACGTGTGTGCCGCACACAGTGTCCTTCCAGCGGGTGGCTGTTGGCACAAAACAGCAGCACGCCCACAGGATGTGCCGCAGTCAAATCATACACCAGTCGAGTGAAACAGCAGCAGAAGGGCAACAACATCAGCTATAAGCGAGGGCACTGGACAGTCATATTCCAACCGAGCTTATGGAAACTGCCAGCTGCTACATGCGAATGCGATCAACAGCACTCACCAAGACCCAAGTCCACCAGATACAGGCGTTTCTCATTGGGTGAACCTGTCTGGCCCAACAGGAAGTTCTCTGGCTTCACATCACCATGGACAAAGCTGCAAGTGCAACAGATGCCAGAACAATGGTTGAGACGACACACAGTACTGCATGTATGAGGCAACTGACACAGGATGGATCGAGATACTTCCTTACCACAATGAGCAGAGGATGCGAGGGGTGCGCAAGCCTGTATACTTGAAACAACAATGCAACCATCATCTGCAACTGAGCACCAGGTGCGCGGCTGCACTGCTGCCACTGCTGGTGCCTGACTCTGCAGTGATTACCCTTTGCTGTGCAAGTCCTTGAGAATAGAGAGTGCCTCTACTGCTATGCATGCCACCATCTCCTGGCTCATGACCTGGCCCTGTGTGTTCCAGACATCCCACAGACTGGGGCCCAGCATGTCCATGACCTGTAAGCCAGGGAAAGAAACAACAGCCGATTAGAAACCATGTAAGGTTCCCATCAAGATAGAGCAGGCCTCTAGAGAGACAACTGAAATATTTTGCAACGATTGTGTGGATGCCGTCCACATTAACGTGTGCGAGTGTTGTGCTGTTAGGGCGGCGAACAGCTGTTGGTGGCTGCAGCACTTGCGAGGCGCACTGAGGCTTACCATAATGTAGTAGTCCCCCTGCCGGCCTTTGTAGTGCACCTTTGGAATCCCATGCACACCACCCAGTGACCTGCAGCAATGTCAGCCAATGAGTGCTACACTAGCGACAACAGCACTAGTGCAGCAGCAGATGGTGTCAGCAACTTACTGGTATACAGACCACTCGTAGGGAGGTCCATAGTTACACCCTTTGCTGCTTCTGTGTTCAAACTTTAGAGCAACCTGCAGACGGCAAGAGATAGTGAGCCCCAGCATACACTGCAAAAACAGATCGTTTTGAAGTGATGCTTACCAAGTTAGCGTTGGCCCCGTCTTTCTGCTTGGTGCCAACCACACGGCGCCCTATGAAAACCTGTCCGAATCCACCTTTACCCAGCTTGCGGTCTACATAGTATTCTGGCCCTCCTCCCACTTGAACCTGCGGCAAAGTGGGGATGAAGCCGATGTTGCACAACAAGAATGCCCAGAGCAGGGGCACTAACCTTCTCAGGCAGTGGAGCAGTGCTGCCTTCTTCCTCCTTCTTTTCTTGCGTGTGCTTGTCCCTATCGGTCTGCCCCTCCTCTTTCTTCATCACTTCAACCTTTGCCTGTGCCTTGGGTGCCGGCAGTGCTGCTTTCTGCGCTGTTGGTAACTTGTCTTCCTGATCTGGAGAACCACTAGCTATTCTAGCGCCCGTGTCCGGGCCCTTCTCAGACCGCTTGCCTCGAGCGTTCTGAGGTGTCGCGTTTGCTAGCTTCTCTTTTGCAGCAAGTGCAGCTTTTCTTTGAGGCCGACCACCACTGCCGGGCTTGGGCATAATGCCCTCTTCATACGCTCAAGCTGTGTGCAGCAAAGCAAGCCATCACATCCAAAATGGACTTGAACTTGGTGAAACAGGCGCCGCAGGAGAACATGCCACCAGCAGGCTAGTGCACAAATAAGCAAGCAACAAGGTTCTCTCTGACCGCGCCCAAAAAGTCGATACAACTGTCAATGACAACTCGAACCATTTCTCTCTTTCAAGTGCCTCTTGAAAATTGACAGGTGTGCCCCGACTACATCTATATGCTACTCAGTTATTATGGTGCTGGCACACCGTGACTCGTCCAGGGTGCTGCGCTCGTGGGCCCATTGCAGCAACCATGCTGTGCCTGACGGTGCAGCAGAAAAAGAGATTTACTCATGACCAGCCTGAGGGTTAGGCAATGGTTGAAGCATTTAGAAATTAAACCCACATCCTTGACAGCCGGTGGACCCCAGACAGTGTTCTCCACTGCAGAGCAGCACCAGCTGCCCAATACACACCCATGCCTGCAGGCAGTGCCTCACACCATGCTATTGCTTGCCTAGCCGGCCAGCTCATGCCTGTATGCAGGCATGTGACGAGCTTACCTGCCAGCCTCAATGGGTACACAGCAAGCAGGTACAACCAGTGTATCAACAGGTACGTATACCTGTAAACACTAGTTTCTGTACTGCCATGACAAGCAGCTGCTTTGCTGAGGCAGACAGCGTCATGACAGCGTCTGATCAGATCCATTCTGAACATCACAACAAGGCATCCCCTTGCAAGATCACTGCTATAGTACCTCTTGCTATGCACGCAGTACCACAGGCTGCTGCGAAAAAGCTACTAACGAGCTGAGAACCCTGTTGCTCTTCTTCTTGCATTGACACCAGCACCATACAAATTCATCAAACAAATTCTGCCAGCTCAAAGACAGCACCATCACTGTTCAAACACCCAGTGCGTGAACCTGCTAAATGTGCCCTGCAGTAGGATGCATACCAGGCAATCACACCGAGCACTACAGATATATACTCATCTGCTTGATGCTAGTAGCAGTTATGACGTGTGCTTCCACCACCTCATGATAGCTCCACAGCGCATAAGGATGCCCATTATTGAGCCACCGCCCCTGTTATCACCACCAGCTGCTCCACCTGGAAGGCTTTCTTGACAATCTACTGCTCCTATCAAACGCCTTCTGCTGCAGCTGGTCCCCTCCCCTGCTGAGAGTATACGGGTGCACGCTGGTGATCCTTGCTGAGTTTGTAGATTATGTTGTTAATTGGAACGTGCTGTATTTGGTTCCCTGTATACATGGCCCCAGGCATGTCCATCAGCAGCAGAAAGCCAAGGTGGAACGACAAACATGGGCATGCAGGACCCTCAACATTGGTGAAGCCATGAGCAAAGTTGAAGTCTCAACACTTGACGCATGCACAGATATGAAGATGTGCAATTGCCAATAGTCCAGCCAAGGGTCACTGGCCTGTGCACTGGCCTTTGCCATTGCAATGCCAGCTAGGCAGGACGCATGGAGCCTGCACCTGCCGCTGGTGCTGCCTTAATGTGTGTCCCTTGTTAATGGGATCCAGTCTGTTGAGCACTTGAGAGCATTATGACTGTCAAAGCAACAACGTGTACACATGGCCTCTTGCATACCTGTCTCAAACACCACGAACCTCCCTATGAACAAAGCTGTTAGCAACAAACCATGGTTGGTTGCCACACTGAGCAACATGAGATAACACAACAAGTCCAGGTACAAGCACGCATGTTGGGTTTGTCAAGCGAGCAGGGTAGCAAGCCAGACCCTGCAAACGGTTGGTTGCTGCTGCCGCAGCAGTAATGTTCACAGTGATGGCACATGGATGGATTGACAGCACTCCAGAAACATGCAGGGGACGATGCAGGGTGCAGGTACGTGAGGGGCGATGAACATGACGATGCAGCCACAGCAGTACCTGGAGCAACAGCTGCAACCACATGCACCCTGCGGCTATGTATTTGGCAACAAGGTCCGCAGCATCAGTACACAAGCATCAGGGCTAAGAGAGTCACATACTGCATCAGCCCACCGGCATCACTTGCAGTCACAGCTAGCTGCTGTTTATTGAGTTCGCAGTGGTGCTATCATATAGTATGCAAGCACTGACAGCAGTTGTCACTAGCTCAGAAGCATCACACCCTTCTTTATCAAGTCTTCCCAGTGCTGCAGGTTAGGCTCATAATGCTTCATTGCCGCTTGGCCACTTACAGGAGCGAAGCGGCTAAGGCTCTCATAGCATGGCCGCACAAACAGCTCTAGGAATACTTTCTGCGAAAGGCATGACAGATGCAGGAAGGATGAATGACAGAGTACGTTGAGAGAGGAGATTGGAGGGCTAGCAGGTATATAACTGCCTACACAGCCACCAGCAGAATTACAATTACCTTTACAGCAGCAATCTACCTGTTGTGCAGGCTAGGGGCAATTACAATCACCTTTACAGCAGCAATCTACCTGTTGTGCAGGCTGACAATCAGTGCAGCGATCAGATGCACTTTCTGGTGTTGTTACCAAAGCATCACAACAAAGCAGCACCCACTAGAGCTTGGTTGTAGGTGCATCAGGCTGATCCAGGGGAGGCAGCTGGATGGGTAGCCCCCGACAGAATAAGTGATTATCTTGCTCAAGCCCTGGAAACCAAGGACCTTTGTTGTCAGGGCAGCACATCATAGCCAGCAGCAGCAGCTCCCACCCCTCACCTGGCTGCGGGGTATGTTGGCATTCTTCCGATCATTAAGGGGTGACAGCGGCAACCCTAACGACCGCTCCTTCTCCCCTTGCTCCCAGAACTCTGCAGCAGCCAGCAGCAGTGCACAATGATCCTTAATGGTGCAGCCAGCACATGCCTGCTGCAATAGGAACTTGCCATCAGCTTTCTATGAGAGCATGATAGCTGTTAACAAATTCATGGCAGATCAAAAAGCGGGCTGCAAACCGCAGCATTGATCTAGCCACATAGCAGCCTGATTAGCACTACTTCTTTTTGTCCTGCATACCATCGTTATCATGACAGCAAGCTCCCATGCTCACCCTCATTGACCCGTTTGGCCCATTCCACACTGATGTGCAGAGGCTTGAGACAGTTGCCAATGTCAGCACAGTGCATGAGTAAGCTAAGTGCATGAGTGCGGGCTACTGCATTCCAGTTGCCAAGGTCTGACCCAAACAGGCTGAGATCTGCTGTAAGATCATTCAGCAATTGATGGTGCGCCTGCAACAGCAGACATGGCAACACAAACAAGTGCTCTTGCGGCGAAAGCTGCAGAGCATCGCCACGGCTCCGTAACTTCATGAGCGCAGCTGACCCACTGCAGGATAGGAGTTGCATGGCAGTTTACTGCTTCTCAATGCTGCAAGGGGCTGCTGAGACTCTTATCAAGGTGCTGTATTGCTTTTATGATCCCTTGGTCCCTGCACACCTTCATGTCTGTTGCCAGTACTATGTCGACCACCAGGCTGCGCACAAAGGCGTAATCGTCCTTGCTCAGGTGCTCCAGGCAGTTGTTCTGTGGTCGCAGCAGCAGCTTGAAGGCGCTCGCCAGGTGGTAGTTTTCGTTTACACTGTTGTCATTGTAAGTGATGGCAAGTTCATGTTGGGTATTGATAAGGAAGTCATTTGTTACACCTGCAGCCACACACAAAGCAATTAGCGCTCAGAGTCTCTTGATGTCTAGTGCAGAACTGTCAGATCAAGCATCATAGCCACATGTCTTCAATTCGTCCACTTCAACATAGCAGGGCTGCAGCTATCCTTGCCACGTGCATGTGATGGCAGGAAGTCTGTTTCAATAACTGATAACAGCAGGTGTAACCAGCTGCATACAGTGACAAAGAAGCCCCACAAGCCTTGGTCAGCAGGCTCAAATGATGTACAGGTGTAGTGTGATCAACTGGCTTCTTCTGAGCAGGGGCAAAGTACTTTTAATCTGAGCAGGGGCAAAGTACTTTTAACGCACCTGGGTGCCCCACGTCATGTATGATTGCTGCTAGCACTACTGACAGCAGCTCCAAGGGTGTCAGCTGCTCCTTCATGTCATCCTGCAAGCCATGCGCAGGCATATGGCATTCAGATGTATCTTGTGCATGAGCATTAGCATTGATCAGCATGCCTCGGTGGTGTCCTGACAGCATGCAGCATTTATGCTGGTAGTGCACGGTTGACATGCCATACTTGCAATCAATGTCTGTGCACCAAACTGTAAAGCTTATGCAAGGGCCGCAAGTGTATGTCGAGATATCAGACGATCAGCACCACTGCAAACGCTGCTACGTGCAAGATCCATCAACACATCTGCTCACCATAATAAGCATGGCTGCAAGTGTTTGTACAACATCCGCTGCGTGTGTGCTGCTGTGGTAAGGGTTGTTTGGATAATTCCTCTCTACTGCTCTAATGAAGTTCTGAAGCTTGTCCAGTGGCAGCTGCAGGTCCACTACGAGACCTAACTGCTGCAGAGAGGCCATGGATACTGCTTCCAGTGGGTGCCGCTGTGTTATGTTGTAGAGATCAAATACATTGAATTGCTCCCAGCTAGCCAGCTGCAGCAGTGCAGCACGGTTCATTGTTGGTGATGTGCAACATGCAAAGGATATGATGACAGCTGATCAAGCTGTGATTGAATATTGACTACACAGCAGCAGCTGCTCTGTGCAGAGAATTTCTGTGTCATACCACCTCATGAATATTTTGTTGTATGGCATGGAACAGCATTGTAGCAACATGCTGTTGCTGCTACTGCAGTGCCAACCAACAATCAGATCACAGGCAGCCTTACACTGACAGAATTCCGCATGTACCTGATTGAGCATCTCCAACACTCTGGGGTCTTGAAAATTTGTCTGCCTAAACTTGTTCTGGTTCTCGCTTATTCGGAGCTCACGGAATATACTTGAAGATCTCTGCAGCAATCAAAGGCATTGCCGCCTGAGTGAGATGGGCTGCTACCATGTTGCTGTTGTAGCTGCGCTGCTGTGGCCCTTTCAACAAACCACTATGCTGTTGCTGGCATGAGGAGGCTGCTGCTGTCAATACTTAGTGGTTCATGTTTGCTTTTTGAGATACTGATACTGTTTGTCAGCATCAGGCTGCAACCGAACAACCTGCTGTTGTCTGATGCTGCATGTGCTCTTGGCAATGGTACAATCATTACTTACGGGTAGAGCTGAATGGATCCTAAGAACCCTTTCTCGCTGTACCTGCATGTGGCAGTGTATTATCATGTTGGTATTCAGCATTCCTGATTGAATTCACGATCACAGCATCATTGGATATGAGGCTGAGGCATACCCAGCACTGCGCAAGCATACTGTTTGTGGCTGTCCATGGCCTGCGTTTCAGCCTTAAAGTGTGATAACGACATGAGAAGGATATACATACAAGTTGCTGCAAATGCACTGTGGTTGCAAACATTTGGGCTTGCGTGCCTTCAAGTGCAAATGAGCGAACTCACTGTTGTGATGTTGGGCTGCGCTTGGCTGGCATAGGCTTCCAGAATCTCATCCTCCTGGCCATCATGCTGTATACTCCGCAAACTATCGTCGTCATCTATGAGTTCCAAGTTCAGCTGCCCCAAGAACTTGCCGAGAGAATGCAGTGCATACTTCTCACTTTCTGCTATGGTGTTGCTGCTCTGCAATGCGTAAGAGCATACCCGGACAATCAAAGCGCAGGTGATCAGGCTGCAGAACCCTTCAGAAATCTCACTAGATGTTCCTTTGATAGAATTGCACAAGGCAGGCTATAGCATCGTCGACCTCGGCACTGTTTGTAAACAACAGAAGAACAGTAAGAGTCCCGAACACACGATCACGCAAAGGTACCAACCAGCAGGCGCCTGATAACACCCAGTGAGGTATTGAGCTCCTCTTGATTGAAGCTGCCAGCCATGGGAAGCTCCAGCTGGCTCCCCACTGCCCCGGCTTCTCCAAAACCGAATGGCTGACACTGCACTCGATCTAGACTGAGTCGGGGTCGTTGAAACGTTGAATTTGCGGTAAAATACCTTCTCTTGCGAACATCTCTCCTGCCAACGACAAATGGTCTCGTATCAAACTGTGTTATCGAGAGCCCTCGAAACCACATCTGGCTGTTACAGAATTGAATAGTGTAAGTATCAAGTTCATACAAAGTTCCCTTTGCAATTGTAAGGCATGGTCACGTAGCATGGAACGCTTGTTAGTCTAACAAAGCTGCTCGGCAGCTTAGTTGTGGTATACGCCCGGCAAACACAATCTTTCCTGGAAGTGATAAGTGATTCGCGGCCGCGTCCTCAGCTGATCAGCGACAAGGTGGCTCCGGACGTACCTGCAAACACAGAACTTTGCTTGTGTCGCTTATAGCTGTTCGCTTGAGTGTGTGATACAGTGCATGGAGAACAGTATATATTCACTTAATCGTCGATTGTAAGCTTGAGTCAGCGCTCGGCAGATGTCCAAGCAGTGTGCTAGATGCAGTGGCAGAGCAGCTCTTAGGCGGCCAAAGACACTTGAACAGGTCCGTTCATCTAACAGATTGCCACAGGCAGCTATAAGAATTCACATGTCTGGCATGAGTCATTCAGTGGTCAAGCAGCTCGCCCACGTGTATTGCAGTAGCTGGTGATCGGCTGGCGCTGGCCACCAGGCCTGTGAGCAGCAACCAGTCAGCACCTTGCCTTCAGCATAGGCTGCAGCTTTATGCCGGAAGTTTATTGACTTCCGTATCTCTTCGGGGTATCTGCAGTTGTGCAAAGAATGCTTTTACCAGTGCCTAGAAGATGAAGTGCACCAGACCATTGTCAGCAACCAACTGTTCAAAGCAGGGGAGCATGTTGCAGTTGCTGCTTCGGGTGGAAAAGACTCCACAGTACTAGCCCATATGCTGACGTTGCTCAATAAGCGACACAAGTAAGCAATGCCAGCCTGCCATGACTGACCTGGATTAGGGCCAACTTGGGATGGTGATGTTGACCTCTCAACTTGCAATCGTGATCATTGTGTCATCCAAGTCATAGGTTGACCAAGCAGGAAGCCATAAGACCCGCAATACCCCATGCAAGTCAGTGTTTGTCCCTTCTAAAAACTCCTTGGCCCAAAGTCTGTTTGACAAGTAAACGAGCTGGTGCCTATGTCCTGATTCTCATTCTTGTAGCTACGGACTTGACCTGTTCCTCCTATCAATTGACGAGGGCATTGCTGGCTACCGAGATGACTCATTGGAGACTGTGAAGAGGAATGAAGCATACTACGGGATCCCGTTAAAGGTGAGCAGTGGCAGCCCGCAGTGAAGGCAGCAATCCATAGCACCAGATTTGTTTAGAAACACAAGGAACACTTACCAAAACAACATCAACAGTCTAGAGCACTGTGATTTTGAAAACCTGACAGTTGAAAAGGATGACAGCGTATGGCAAGTGCCGTGGTGCATGCACTTGCTTGTCACTGTTGACAGTGGCTAAGCTGGACACAATGGGTTAATAATGCCACGCCCCAAAGGCAGGGACATAAGTATTCTCCAATTGGGAGTTGCAGACATGCTGTTGCGTGTGTGGTGCCTTCCAGGTGTTATCCTATCGTGAGTTGTATGGTTGGAGTATGGACGAGATTGTGGCACAGATAGGAACCAAAAACAACTGCACCTTTTGTGGAGTATTCAGGTGAACAGTTTCAAAGACACCTTTGGCTCCCTGAGAAATTGTGTTGTCTTGTCACTATCAATATTGACTGTGATCATGGAATGTGAGTGGCATATTTTCACGCGGTGCCGGCTCTGTTACATTAGCTGGTAACATTTACCCCTCAGTAGTACCTATCGCCCAGTACATGCTTACCTGGCCTTCGAACAATTTCTTGCCTATATGTTTCCGACAGGCGCCAGGCTCTTGACCGTGGTGGTGTTCTTGAAAAAGCTGATAAGATTGCCACCGGACACAATGCTGACGATATTGCAGAAACCATCTTGTTAAATCTGATCAGAGGGGATCTGCCAAGGTGTGCGCAAGTCACTTGCTGAATCCAGACATTGCATCTTACAGACATTGTAGCGTCCTCTTCTGGTGACTAGATGCTGACAATGGTCCTGAGCACCCTGATGGGCTGCAGCAGTAACGGTCTGAAGTGCTGTTGGCATGATTATATGTTCTTGCTGGTATGCAAGGGTCGAGGTTGGTGGTTGCAAGTCGACCAGGGGCTGGCACTGGTCACACACGCCACACTACTTTCTGCTGCGGTTGAAGGGTGGATTTTTTAACTTGAGGCCATTCTCATTCATGCAAGTTGTCCTGTTGCTGCTTGCAGGCTGTCTAGGTGTGTGAATGCTGTCACTGGCGGCGAAGGGCCCCTGCCTCGTGTGAAGCCCTTCAAGTACACATATGAAAAGGAGATAGTGATGTATGCATACTTCAAGAGACTAGACTACTTCAGTACTGAATGTGTGTATGCACCATTTGCTGCACGTGGATTTGCAAGAGACTTTGTCAAAGACCTAGAGGTGGGTTTGAGGACCTTCGAGTTGCAATCTCGTGAGCCCTGTCCATGCACTGTTTACAGAACTGCCTGGCAGTATCACAGCAGAAGATTGCACGGGTTCTATATGCCAGCCTCGTTGCCTGGCAGCTTCTTGTTCCAATGACATGCAATTCACCAGGGTCATGTGCTGCGCTGCTGCACTGCCAATCGCATCAATGCATGACCATAACAGCACTAACATGCAACTTGGAGCAGTCCAAATAAATAGGCGCAGTTTTGGAATTATTGCACCTGTCTGTTGTGCAGGCTGTTCGGCCATCAGCTATCATGGACTTGATCCACTCAGCAGAGAGCTGGACAATCTCACAGGGCTCACATGACCACATGCCAACACCACAGAGGTGGGCTGCAGCTGGGCAGATACAGCCACCCACATGTACTGATGCACATTGCGCACAGTGTTGCTCTTGCTGCCCTCAGCTGCCAGTCAACTGGAGACGTCTCTACCCGGTCTTTGTATCAATGTAACACTCTGGTAACTCAGGGAGTATCAGCTCTGCCAGACTCTGTTCCGAATGGAGTGCCACGTTGCTGCAGAGACTTGACAAGCCTTGTCTCCGGGCCAGGCTGACAGCCACAGCCAAGCAGCAGCAACAATGGCACAACCACCGCTAGCCCATGGCAGGGATTAATTGCATCTGTGCCATGATTGCATCTTCTGAATGATACCTGCTCACTGCCGGCACCCCAAATCTTTTCCACCCTTGTGACAGGCACTCAGAAGCTGTTATGCCAGGACACGATAGCATGCTGCTTGAGATACTGTTGGTCTTCAGCTGACATACCTCTGAATGATGTGTTTGCTGTTGGTTTCCCTGTGTGTGCAGCTGTGTACGCTGTGGATTTATGTCCAGTCAGGCCATCTGCAAGGCCTGCATCCTATTAGAAGGGCTCAACAAGGGCCTGCCTCATTTGGGCACACAGCGTACACGAGGCAATGGCAAAAGGCGCTCACCGCAGAGCATAAAGTTGAAACTGGAAGAAGAGCAGTCGTCAGCAGCAGAAGCAGCAGGTGCAGGACAGCATTACAGTCCTGCAGCAGCACAGCATCCGGCAATTGATGGTGTTGGTGCTATCAGCACTAGTGTAGCAGCTGGGATTGAGCCAGCAGCAGTAGGGACAGTCGCTGGCAGTGCAGGCAGTTGAAGTTATAAGGCTGGCCCTATTACCAGACCTTGTATGGGACCAGTGACCACCGATGTACCATATCCTGCAGTCAGGAGCAGTAGTCATCCTATCAAATGATGATGGGCTCATAGCCGTCACAGTACTGGCTGGTCAAGTAATATGTTTTCTTGGGCCTCATTGTTGTATTGTCTGCAATATAATGCACATGTTGACTGTTCTGGCATGCGCGTGGCGTGTGAAGTGGAGTTGCCAGGCTCTCAACCTCTATACCACTCTCCTGGTTGCTTACAAAGCAGCTGAAACCGGAAAGTGCCATGTCTGCTTCCTCTGCAACAAATGTTGTGCATGGTCCCACAGCTTATCATACACCATCCCATCTGCCAGCCCTGGCACATTGTGCTTGCACTCCACAGACACCTTTGCTGCGGCTACACCTACTGCTAGAGCTTCTTCTGCACTGGCCCCCCTGATGAGTGTTGCAGTGAATGCTCCAGTGAGCGTGTCGCCTGCACCACTCAGGTTTATGACTTTTGCTATTGCCGCTGGAATATGGTGTGCTTCTAATTGCTGCCGTGCAAGCTGCCGTAAGTGGCTGTTACTGTCCTGGAAGCTTTTGCTCCTGTGATCAGATGTGGTCTGTGCTGCTTGCTGTGACGGTTGCTGCTGCTGTAGCGTCAGCAGTGCTGCTCCTAAGGGACCCATAGTGAGGATGATGTGCTTCACACCTGTGATACATGTGAAGCAGACAGTTGTTGGTTCAAATCATGGTGATTGGTGTCTCTATTGGGCGATGACCATTGTTACATACTGACTATGTCCCATGCATGTCTTTTGCAGTGGCGACCACTTGTATGGCTCTGTGTTGTCTCATGAGCCGCCTCAGCCCATGGCTGGGGGCGTCAGTCAATTGCAGGAGCAAATGTAACAACCTTTACATGGAAATGCATCAAGTTGTGGCCTGCCTTCAGCAAAGAACCATGCTGCTTGCGAACACAGTAGAACCGTGCAACACGCACCAGCCACCATCAATTGGAAGTGCTTCATAGGTGCTTGAAGCTAGAACTCTAGCTTCAGACGAAGTGAGCAGAGCCCACCTGCTTGCAGGACCACACAAGCTGCCCTTGACAGCTGTGCAAGCACCTGTTGTGGGCTGTGGGCGCCATCTAGAAGACTTGTTGGCTGGGGCAGGGGAGGCTGCCCTGCCTGCCGCTGCACAGCAGCTGCGATAGCCAGCAGCTCATTGGCATTAGGTGTGATGTACGTGCAAAGATGCAACACTGGGACACACCTGCAGCATGAATGACAGCAGCAATTGTTAGTGTAGCGCATGGCAGGTCTACATGTGCATGACGTTGTCGTTCAGATGACAACTGCACTGGACTGCACTCACCCGTGACGGGGCAGATAGGTGCAGTGGCAGATTTATATATATAAGCAGGTGGTTGCATGCACCAAATCCCCCAACTTGACAATCACTGGCCCTGCCACACCACAGACGAAATGCAGTAGTGCCAAGCAGAGCTGGAAGGCCGTTTGCAATGCCATCATCATGTCAAATGCACAATCTTTTTGGACACATGCCATATCAGCAGCAGCTGCCAGCTGTTGACTCAACAAGTGTTGGCCACATGAGACTTGTGATGATCATTGCGTCTCTATGCCATGAAAGGTTTACTGCGCTACCAGGGGTGGGGGCCTGGAAAATAAGTGCACTGAAGCTGCAAAGCAATCCCTAGCACACAATGTGTAGCTCATTCAGCAAGTGCAACCCTTGCAAGTGACACCACGCACAAAGTCCTCAGCAGAGCTACAGACAGCCTGGCCCAGTGGTGACTTTGTTCCTGTACACCGTTGTCGACACTTGCCTTACTGACTTAGGCACAGACACAGGTTCATACAGGATTGGTACTTCAGCTGCTGCAGCTACCCGGGCTGCTGCTGCCAGTGTAGGTGCGTCAAAGTTTGCATCCAACACCAACAGCTGTGCTCTCTGTATCACTGATGCGTGCTGTTGCACCACAGTGGGGGTGATCTGCGCTGCTGCCGCTACGTCTGCTACCGATGATGCCACTTCCCCCATCCTGCGCGATCAGACAATGCCACATATCCAGAAGACAAACAACATGAATGCCGGTGAATAAGCACAACATCATGCAACAGATGCAGTGACACCTCGCCTGGTTGCAGCAGCCATGGCTGGTAACATGATACTGACCTGTCGAGGAGGGTTACCACACTTGCTGTTGAGCAGCTGCTGCTCTGAAGAATGCCTGATGTGTCCATCCTGCAGAGGAGGAGAAGCGTGCTACTGCTTGATTCTGCATAAGTTGATTGATTTAGTGACAACATTGTCATAACACAAGACAATTGTCAAAAGGGAGACTGGTGCATGCTCACGATATCCTGCACCAAGCAGCAGTAGGGTTTTGGGGATTGTCCCTCTCTGCACATGTACTTCTCATATGATTGAAACTGCATCCACAACACTTTTCTTCAGCCATTGGAGCAGCCAATGTATGTGTGATGTCTCTACCATGAGCAGCACCTTCTCACCCAAGGTGCTTGCAGCTGGCAAGCAGGGCATCGGCAGCTGTGTCACGGCCCACCACGCTAATAAGGTGCACTGATGACTGCGGCTGGAGTTGTTGGCCATGCAGCAGATGGTGTGCTGCTTCTGCGATGTTCCGGCCTACACCTCCTGCCACTTGGAAAACCTACAGTCAACCACAGCATGCAAGGTGCGGAGAGTTGAAAGACATATGCAGGACATGGCGGACCAGCTTTCAGTTCGGAACCTTTCCTTAGATGCGGCACTACATGCTGTACAGGGCTACTGGCATCACGCGCCAACTGTGCTCTGTAGCATTACCTTTCCAGGCACAGAGCTGCCTCGCAACAACTCAACCTCATGAGCTTGTGCCTGCAGTCACATGTCTGTACTTGACGTCACACCAGGTGCTTTAGGTTCTGTTTATCGCTTTTCATCAGGACTCTCAGCAACATCTTGCTGCAGCAACATGTTGCTGAGAAAGACAGTATCGCCTATAAACGGCACGTAACTCGCCTGGATATCAAGCACAGCACCCCCTATGACTACTATAGCCATCTAAGACACCTCAAGGTTGCAAGTTGGAGTAAGATCGCTGCTGTGCAGCGATTGGCCGGTTCTACTGTCTGCCTGCGCAACGTCGCCTCAGGACGGTGTGGAAAGGGTGATCAAGCCAGCTGCATTACTAAGCCGACAATATTATGCGTCACGTGCTTGAATACAGCTGCGGTAGAGAGCACACCTCATCAATAGACTAAGGCGTTGCAAGGCTGCAGTACACTTCTAGTTACTGGTACATCTACCTGAACCATCAATGTTGCATATGCCGAATCCATAATACCGGTACCGTACTTGACAATGTCTGCGTGGTCACTCTTGTTCCCGGGCAGGTCCCATCGATGCAAGCAAGGACCATCGTTCAGTCGACGGTCGCTGTAATCAACACATCAGAGATGCTGATTTCTTAGCGGTGCCAGGTGTTCTGTCGTGCATGCTAGCTGCTCCTTAGACCAACTTTGTGGACACTCCCACCACAGCCAGTCTGGCAGACATCTTAGACACATGACGGCATTGTCTAAAGACGTACTTTGCCGTATTCTCCTAGTGGAGCTTGATCATTGTGGGCCATGGAAGCACCTAGTGCTGCAGATAGCCTGCTTCCTGAGGTCAGTCATTGGTGCTGCATGTGCACTGAGAAGCATCACTTGCGCAACAGCTTCTCTGCCAGCCACTCCATTCCTTTGTCAAGACCTTCACCGGTCAAGGCGTTGCTGGGGACGATCTGCCATGGACGCTCCCTGATGTCCTCCAGTCTCAAGGCCTGCAGGTCAGCAGACACTGAACTCATGCCATGCTATGGCATATGTACTTCTAGATTGAAGCTTCACATCAGATCTGGCGGTCAAGGCTGAAGCCTTGCAGCACCATCTGCCACAGTGTTGGCAGCACATACTGCTGATGGCGTCTGCTTGGCTGCGGGGGTGGTGGAAGTGGTCTGCTTTGAGAAAGAAGCAAGAAAGACTGAGAGAAAGAGAGAAGAAAGAAAGCAGCAGAGAAGCAAGGGAAGCAGAAAGAGAACATGAAAGATTACTGAGCCAAGTGCCGGTGACTGGCAGGTTGGCACCTGTGCAAGCTCTACTGGGGTAAGTGCCGATGGTAAGTCCATCTTGTTGGCCATGAACAGCAACGGAACTCTCCTTCCCAGCTGTTGATGCTGCAGCATGTTGTCTAATTTATCCTTGGCAACCACACTGCATGTTGGCGGCAACCATGTCATGGTACTGTGGATGCTTGGATTGCCGGAAATCTGCAGCATGTCTGTTGAAGAGATGACACCACCTGATTTAAATTGCCTGCTGCTGTCACCATGCACATACAGCGATGGGATCTGCAGATGCTAAAGGACAGTTATCAACAGCTATTGCTGCACATCAGATAGCATGGCATGCACAATGCAGCATGCATTACAATGGTCTGCACGCTGCCCTGGACCAATCTGCTCACAGTCTGAGCCTGTCAGCACTGTCAAGTACAAAAATGACTGCCTGTGCCTCCAAGTAATACTGCGCCCATAGCTGGCGATAGCGCCCAGCACCAGACATGTCAAATGCTGTGAAGGTCAAAGGCCTGCAGCATACATGACAGCTCGGATGGCACTTAGCACAATAGAATAAAACCGTAATGCTTTGACAGCGATGCCAGTTTATGCAAGGTATTATGCAGTAGAGGGTTCCTAAAGCAGCTGTCACCCCCCTTGTAATCCTGGACCATCACTTACGTACCCTCTCTGAAATTCTTCAACATTAAGCCCTACTGTGGGTGCCACCTCTGACTGCTGTCTGGCCTTTGGCTGCAAGCAGCATAGGGCACAGTGAGATCTGAGATGACATGCTTGAGTCCAAAATCAGTCCGTCAACAAAACTAGAGACAGTCGGCCAATACAGGCACAGCCAGCTATCTCTGAGCTACTGAGCATGTTCATTAACCTTGAGACGCTCTATGGTTGTTGACTTCCCACTGTTATCTAGCCCCACAACCAGGACATTGACCTGCAACAGCAGCCATGCGTAAGCTTGTGATGACCTTCCTGGCTGGTCCTGGCTGCAGTATGTTGATCAGCACCTTCTGGCCTCCAAGACCCAAGATCTCAAGCAGCCTTGTGAAAAAACCCATGGTCCTGGCTGCAAGTCACGTCATTGCTGCATGTCTTGCCTCGGCCAGAAGCAGTGAGCAATGGTGATGCCGCCAATGGTTCGCACGCATCGCACTAGAAGCAAAAAGAGCCATGGGTCGCATGAGTCTGAGCGTGATCAGAAACTTTGGCAGAGTCTGCGCATGCAGCAAGGTCTTTGCGTGTTTGACTGGTTAGAGCACTTGCTCAGATTACCAGGTTGAAGTCTGCACAAACACCACAATGCCTATCTTGGACAACAGTATTCTATAATTGAGATGAACATGGACGTTCGCTGATTGGCCCAATGTGTGCCTGGCTGTTGGGCACTAGTACTGCACACTACCTCTCAGATCGACGTCGGCTTATTACATTCATTTGTTGATGTAAGAATCGCAATCTGTAGGAGGTACAGCAGTGCAAGTGCACAAGCTGTGCCATCTGCCGATATGTCTACAAGTCCGAGCAAAGGCCAGGGGGCTGCAGATAAGCCTGAAGGCAATATTTATGCCAGCAAGTCTGAACTTTTGGAGTGGGTCAATGGCCTTCTCCAATTGCAGCTCATCAAACTTGAACAGTTTGCAAGTGGGGCTGTCTTCTGTCAGCTGCTGGACGCTTACTTTCAGAATGTCATCCCTATGAACAAGGTGAAGATGTCCATGATTATCGGAAGCACCTGGCAAGCACTTAAACACAGTCCACACGAGAGCACATCTTGGACACATGCAGTGAACTTGCTGTTTGTACTGCCTAGTACATTATGCATCAGTAGTCTGCCTATGGGCGCTGCGCATGGTTTCTGAACAATCTCTAAAATCGTGGCTTTGATATGCAGGTCAACTACCACGCGTCCAATGAGTATGAAGCCCTCGTGAACTACAAAGTGCTACAGCAGGGCTTCACAGGCATCAACCTCACAAGGGTGCGTTTGATCTGGTCAACAGGTGGCAGACCATTGTGAGATGCTGCTGTGGCGGTGATATGTTCTGTCAGCAGTGCAAGACACAGACAGTAGCACATCTTTAGAAACGCAGACCATGCAAGTAGAGGTGCCAGTGCATCCCATGTTGGGCCTTGAGATCTCAGCATTGTTCACACTGGCAAGTGCGATCAGCTGCCTTTGTTTCAAGGCAAGAAGACTGACGTATATCCAACACCATGCTACTCACATCCCTTCACCACTGCACTGCAGGACATACATGTCAGCAAGCTGTCACGAGGATCAAGAGTTGAGCTGCTAGAACTACTGCAGTATCTGTACAAGTATCTGCTGAGTAAGTGCACTGCAGATTGTATGCTACTAGCACCTATGATACACAGGCACATGCTTAAGGTACCAGCCCGTCACTTTGCAAGCTCTGCAGGTGACCTGCACCAACCAAGCAACAACGCCATTGTGCTTGCAGAGTTCAAGGCCATGGAAGGTTACAATGGTCGTGAGAGGCGAGCTATTGCAATCAAGGGAGGCACTGACGTTGTTCCTATACCATCCTGGATGTCACAGAGCCAAGCTGCAGGACGCTCAGCAAGTAAGCTCTGCATTATTGACAGGCCAGCATTTCTAGACAACTATCTACAGGTTGATTTTAGGACAATTGTCTTTGTGCAGCCATGGTGCAAACTGCTCCAGCCAGCCAGTCGAGCCCTAGTGATGTCTCAACTGAATGGGATCCAAGGGTGGAGTTGGCTGTCGGTGTTGTTGCTGCTGCTGCAGTGAATAAGTCCTCTGGCAACTGGTCTCAGATAATGGAACCACAGCAGTCAAACCGTGGTGGGCTGCGTGCCAGTGGCAGCTTCAACCCCTCAGCCTCCCACACAACTGGCCGCAGGTCATCAACTGCCAGCCCGGAGAAGGAGAAAACAGGCAGCAGCCCAGAAAAGGACGAGAAGGGTACAACACGCAGACCATGTGCACCAGCTAGGGTGCCCACGGCAGTAGCTGCTAGAAGGTCAGATGCGGCAACCGCTGCAGCAGCACCCGCAACAGCCGGCACAGCTGCAGCAGGGGCTGGCGTCCCTCAAGTTGCTACAGCAGCCATCAAGCACGTAGATGACAGGCCTGAGGATGATGAGGTGGGATGATGACAGTGACAGCCTCCATTTGTACTTGTGTTTGGGTGACCACCTTGCTGGATAGATGGCCTATGTGTCACGATGCTGTCCTGACTTGCCTGCACAGGCACCAAACAGGGAGCGGAGTAGTTATTGGCCAGGCATGGCCGCGGAGGAGAGTGCTTGCACTGCCAAATCTGGCAATGTGCCTTTTCAGATTCTGCTGTTAATGTATACAGGGTGGTGTTGCCATCTTTCAAGTTGTGCCCAAGGAGGAAGAAGCAAGTGCAGTCAGGGCCATGGCAGATGATCCTGGCTCCACTACCAGGCTCGTCATACCAGAGGATGCAATAAGCAGCAGAATGGTCAGGTAAGGTGCTGTTTGACAGGATCTCAACTGTAGCCAAGCGCCATTCACAGTTGGGCAACTGATAGCATGGTCCAGCAGCTTGTAGCCCCTGTATTGCGGTGTATGAGTGTCATGTGCCAACCTGCCTGATGACATGGCGCATATGTTCCAGCACAGCCGCTCTTTGATACAGGCCCCTTAGCCCGGGAAGCAGGTCACAACTGGAGGTGTGCTTGGGGGTGGCAGCAGAAGCTATTGAGGTGTTGACTAAGAGCTGTGAGAACATGGCACAGATAAGCAGCAGCTTGCCGACCTGTGATACCAGCTATGTTTACCAGGGGAAGATCAGCAGTCTGCATAACAGAGCTGACACATGTGCAGGACATTTGGGGTTGATGTTGACAGACATAACGGCCGTTTGCAGCAGAAAAGCAGATGGGACTGCTGATGGCATCAAGGGGCAAGCTGAGAAGCTTCAGCAAGTAAGTGCACAGGAGTCGTATCTTTTACCTTATTCTGTTGCGGCACAGCAAGCTGCGCAGTGCTGGGTGGGCTATGACCCATCTGCCAGAGGGGCTGCATACTATGCTTTCTGGGAAGGCAGAAGTGACCTGTCAACCTGCATGACATCAAAGCGCATCTCACGGCTGTCTGCAGGAACTCAATGGTACTAATCTACAGCTGCAAGAACGCACACGAGAGCTGCAGAAAGCCACAGCAGCACGGCCCCTGTTTGGGCAGCAGAAGCTCAACATGCAACTCACCCAGCTTCAGAAGCAGCTGGCATCCACTGCAGCACTTGATGGCAGCCTGCGCTCTGTTGGTGCGGCTTATGCGAGTTTCCTTGGCCGTGTTCACAAGGAGGGTGCAGCAATGGCAGCGCAATTTTTAGTGGACGCTTCAAGCAACAGCAGCACTGGTGATGTTATCACCAGCAAGGTCTTGAAGCTTGGTGACTGCTCCATGAAGCGGTTACGCAATGGGGACATATACAAGGTAAAGCTGATTCAGCTGCTCAACACTTCTGTTGTTGGCAGCGGTTGAACTGTATACTGCATGATATGCAGCCCAAACAGCTGACCCATACGTCATACAATGGCATGCAATAGCACTGCTCACCATGTGACAGCCGGGTCAAGCAAGATGTCTGTTATTGGTCAGCACTTTCCTGGGACAGCGCTCTCCTGACACTGCTATCGCATCTTTGCAGGGCCATTATCAGGGGTCCAGGAAGAATGGCGAGGGCAGCTACTTCTTTGTGAATGCCGATGTATATGAAGGAGACTTCAAGGATGACCGCATGGCAGGAGCAGGAGTGTACAGTTTCTCTCCTGAGGGCAGGTAAGCAAAGACAACAACAGCAAGGGGCACCCTGCTCAGCTGTAGATGCCACTGTACAAGGCATTTGATGGAGCACCCTCTGTACTAGGTAGCTTGTGGTGCGGTCACGTAGCTTCGTTGGGATGTCCATCTGAGCAGTGAGTGATCGGCCACAGTCTACACACACTGCACCCTTTGCAGAGGCAGTCCTATTCTGTCAACTTGTTTGCAGGTATGAGGGTGATTGGTCAGGTGCTGTATATGAGGGCTTTGGCAGTGAGACCTTCTCAAAGGGGTCCACTTACCTTGGCCAGTACTCTGGGGGCTTGAGGCATGGCTGGGGTGTGTGCCACTTCTTCAATGGAGACTTCTACGAGGGCCAGTGGATGAAAGGACTCCGAGAGGGGTGCGGTATGCAGCAGGTGGGTCCACCCAGATGAGGTTTATGCATCCATGGCGTGGTTCTTGAGCGACTTGGCCACCAGCAGGGTATTCCTTGAAAGCCCATAATTGTACGTGCATTTGACGTCTGTTGGTGAAGGCTGGGGTCACTTGGCTGGAGGCGGCATAGTCTCAAGCAAGGGTCCCCAAGTGGCATGGCCGTTGTTACTGCTGTGTGCGATGCAGTGCACTGATGACAGTAACTATGTTGGTGACTACAACAAAGGCAAACGACATGGATACGGAGTGTACAGCTTTCCCAATGGAGATCAGTACCTGGGGGAGTATGAAGATGACATTCCACAGGTAAGACAGCATGGCAGCTGATGTGTCAAATGCCAGCTCACAGCATGTTACGGTGTGACTCTTGCAAACGGCATCTGATGCATGTGCTTGCTACTGCAGAGCGATCGAAATTGTTGCAGCGGGTATGATTCTTTTGCCTGCCTACCTGATGGTGATCATGGCGAGCACCACTTGACAAGCAGCAAGAGGCTGATGGTGCTGCACCATGCAATAGCCACAAGTTATGGCAGGTGGCAATCTTGTACATTGCAAACTGGATGCACACCATTATCTGCACTGATGGTCAGAACACTAATATAGTCTGTCACGGAAAAGGTTCAATAATCCCTCACTGCAGCAGCTGCCTCTGCTGCCTATGTGAGTGCAGGGCTATGGCGTGTACGTCTTTGGCAGTGGACAGAAGTATGAGGGCCACTGGGAAAAGGGCAAGAAGCACGGCTGGAGCATCTATACGGTTGAGACAGGTACGCTGCCACCCTGTGCTCTTCTGGCTGGGTCCAGGTGGAGAATGGGCTACTGTTTTTGCGCCTCAACTGATGTGGCACACAACCTCTGGTTTGTCATTGCAGCCTTATTTGTCACCCGCTGGAGTCACATTGCCAATAATAAGGCTTATTGTTGATCAGATAGCCTGTCTTCAAGGCACTGCCTTCAAGCTCAGGACACAAGTTCGTTGGTGCTGCTCCTTGGCCTGCCCACAGGTCAACGTTGGGCTGGCAGCTGGGTAGAGGGCAAGCCCCAGTGGGTACACCCACTACCTCAGGATAGCAACCCAGACATGCCAGATGCAGCATCAGAGGTTGTTGACAATCTCACACATGCTTTTGCTGCCTGCAAGAATGCCCAGGAGGTAAACATTGTCAGCAACCTGTTGTAAACCTGTCAAGCAACAGAGCTGTCTGCAAAAAAATCCACAATAATACTTATGACCATGTTCGTAACACTGTGGTTGCCATTGTCATTGTCATCATTGCATCATATGGCAATACAACCAAATTTGTCATGCCAACAGCAAGTGTGTCATGATGACACGTGAATCCTCCAGAAGCTTCTGGACGGATCTCGTGGAAGTCATGAAACACGAGTCCTCTGTTGATGGCTGTTCCTGTAGGCTGGTGTTCTGGCTCAAGGCAAGCTTGAGGGTCACTGGGCTTTGCAGGGTGAAGTTCAACAGGGGCTCACAGCAGCAGCAGCTGGAGCTGCTCATGCAGCACAGACAGCACAAGCAGCACGACAGCGAGCTCAACTGCTGGCAGCGAGGCTTGACGCCGCAGCAGCACTGGTTGATGATGGCAGCAGAACTGCACATATCAAGCTGGTTGCTCATCAGTTGAAAGACTTGAGTATGGATGGAGGTGCATGATCACTGCCGCTACAGATTGAGTATCGCAAAGATATCAGGCCCATCCGTGTCCTTGACCAATGTATGGCGTGCCCATTACTGTGTTCCTGCACTGAGTTATCTGTACCGATCGCCTGCTATATTGACAATCACTCTGTTGAGGAGCTGGGTGTGCCTGGTTTGTTGTGGTTTGTCTGGTTTCCATTACCGTAATGGAAACCAGAGAGTGAGAGTCTCAGCCTGTGTACAAAGTATAGTCATAAGATACAGCCGGTCACCCATGGCAGACTATGTCACAAGGCAGCATAGCATGAATGATAGCATCATGATGTGATCACATGACGACCAATGTTCTTTGAACGCGTTCCAGCAGCATAACATCGATTATGTAAATGAATAATGTAAATGGAGAGCCTAAATTGATCCGCCAGGAAGGAAGGAAGTTACCCTTTCCGGCCGCAAGGCCCTTGGGATAATGTACTTGGTGGCTCAGCCACACTGGCACACCAAGATTAGACCACCCTCAGGGGAGAAACTGCCTTCAAGGCACATTAATCCACTCAGTGGGGGTGCTCAAGTGACTCAAACACAAGACACATCAGCCGCTGACAGTGTCAGAGACCACACAACAAAACGAACAGCATATGGTAAAAACTTGATCCGCCAGACCTGTGATCAATAGGTTCAATTATTACATTGGCGCCACCAGATGGCAATGGGCGCCCAGCAAATCGGCAACAATTCAAATGGCCTGAGTCTTGTATGTCTTTTTTTTTCATTTCTGCTTGGCACCATCATAGAACACTGGCGTATTTGGCGGCACCATCTGACCGAGTTCCGAGGAGGCAAGTGTACACATGTACTCACGTACTACGTTAGTGTTCGCAACGCGGCAGCACGGGCTACCAGCGGTTAGTGACCGCCAGTAAGCAATGCTGCTGCAAACACTAACGTAGACAGCATGTGCCCAGGCAAATTGGTAGGTGATTGGAGGAGACTCGTGGCTGAGCCAGGAGGCTCCTGCAACCAGCTGGTGGACTGCAGTCCTGCGGGCGTGCTGACACCGGTGTCATCGGTACCGATGCATCTGATAAAAATTCAATCAGATATACACAAGACAACAGACACATTTGCAACACATACTGTGCCACACTGAGTGACACTGCAGTAGCAAGCCGGCTACTCACATCCCGATACGGCGTATATTGTCAGGCACGCAGCACAGATCTGCTACCAGATGCATATATCTGTCTGTAGCCTAGAAGATATACTGCCAGGCTGGCAGCCTGCCTGACAGTGCCACAGGGGCTTGTGATAAGTTGTCGTGTCCTGCATGATCCTGGCGGGCGATCGCCTGTTGTTGCTGATGTAGGTCACCTACATCTGGACGGTCCAGACGGTTTCCCATCTTACTCTGCTGCCAGCAGTACTAGTAGTACACTGTACCATCACTGCAGCGCCTGCAGTGCTAGTTGCACAGCATCACCAGCTGTGCCCCATGCAAGGGTCAGTCCTGAGCCACCATGACCATAGTTATGGACAACCTTCAGATCCTGCAGGCGCCTGGAAACACGCCCCATAAACCCCACACCAACATTCTCACCAGGCACTGGCAGACTGCTCTCTGCCGGTTTGATGGCTAGCTCTGCTTCTTGCTGCAGTTCCGAATGGCTCAGTGTCTCAAGCTCCAGCCTCAATCTGACCCTGCCAGGCCTGAGGCCCACCCAGTGGTCCAGCAACTCAGCATGCTTGAGGCTTGGAACAACCTGGATGGCTCGGTCAGCGATCTTGGCTGCATCGGTGAGTGACACATCAGTGTTGTAGTTGCGGACTTGCCCAGTGCCGCCTAAAACAATCCAGTTCCTGAACAAGCAGAGATACAGAAGCAGCACCCACGGTTACTGAAAGATGGGAGGTCTAATGGGTATGAGGTGCTAATGTTGTGTCATCAGAAGTCAGTTAGGATGGGGTGCCGCCTGCAACAGCCCGATAGGTTCAACAAAATTATGTCTATTCAAAAAACACCAAAACATATTGTTTTCAGTCAACTGGAGCCTGTTTAATGCACATCAACAGCTACCGGACACCAACCAGCATAAGGCAGATCTGCCACAATGGCAATCATGACCACTGGACAACTGCATACTGCCTGGTGATGGCTGAGACAGGCCCGCTCAACCCACCTATTTGGTATGATGTACGCTGTCTCATCAGGAAAGTGGGCAAACACACATTGTGTCACCCACGGCGCCTTGACCCTCATGATCTGCCCTCTGATGGGGTAGCTGTGTGGATCAGGCACCAGACGCTCAGCACCAACACCGCAGCAGTTGATGACAACGTCCCAGGCCTCATCTGCCACGTCACCCAGGGATGTAAGCTTGCGTTGGACCTGCTGTACGCCTGCTGCTGCTAGCTGCCGCTGCAGCCACCGCATGTACAACCGGCCTTCACACACCACCTGAGCATGGATGCAGATCCGGGGCACAGCCTTTTGGAATGTGCTGGAGTTGAGATGTGTATCACAGACGGCTATCCCTGGATGCAGGGGGCTGATAGGCTAGACTGCAAGCCTGTTGAATAGCAATTATAACCATAATGAAGTACTCTCAGCAGTGCACACAAGGTGGTAAGTTACTAAGACCTGGTCTGCAAAAGAGAAAGAGGCATCAAGCACCTGCAAAATAAACTGCACCGAAGTGCTGCAGCAGCCAGCATGGTCCAACCCTGCATGGGCAGCTTACACAACACCTGGTCACACCAAACCTTATGGCTGCACAGTAAAACTCACTGTGTTGAAAGTGTAGCCATCCACAAATGCTGTGGCCCTTTCCGCTGCTGTCAAAAATTCTAGACTCCCATCCCCCGGAGCGTCACTCATGTCAGCACTGGCAGCAGTTGCTGCTGCAGCAGCCTGTATAGCTGGCCAATCAACAGGCCTGGAGAAAAGCTCAAGCTCACTCCGGTCCATCCTCCTGAAGCCATGCACTGCAGAGGACCAGAAAGGGTCTGGCTCTTCTGTGAGGTACAGGTGGTGGCAGTACATCATCTGAACGCCTGCTGCAACTGCCTGCTCTGAGTGCACCAGGCCCATCAGGTGGTGAAATGTCTCTTTGCTCCACCTGCAAGCCCCACACTGTCGACCGCATCAGCATTTCAGAGCACAAAGGTAGCAGCACATTGGCAGGTTCATGTCCACATATGCAAGGTGTTGCGAGTGCTCAAATGACCAACACCAGTTGCAGTTGTTGCATCTACGTGTCTGCCTCACTCTAACCATTTCCTTGAAGACCTGACACCAACCAACATAATGAGGTGTGTGGTACTCATGCTGAGGCTGGCCCGCTGGGCTTGGCTTGCCTGTATGTGAGCACCTCAGGTGTCTCTGACAGCTTGTAGGGTTCCCACACGCCCGCGGCATTGTGTGATGCCAAGTCAGACCCAAACCTCTCAGCATATACAGTCACCTGGGCATTAGGAATCATCTCAGTTAGCCTGCAAGGTGTAGGAGGCGAAGCAACCTCACAAGACATTGATGCTCCAGGAAGCGCAGCAAAGATACACAACTCCTGGGATGATCGAAGCAAAAGATACGCAACTTCTGGGATGATCCAAGCAAGGAAAGCAGCAGTGACCGGATTCAACGGTTGACTCCTTGGAGATAACCCCGCATGTCCTTGCTGCAAGAAATGAATCCTTGATATGCCACAGGAACATGGCAATTTTGGACAAATGGATGACTGGTACAATGCAGAAGTCAATGCAGGGCACCATGATGCTTAAGCATGGAGCTTCAAACTGATTGACCTGACTCACAGTGCGCTTTATCGATCATGGAGCCTGGAGTGTTTGCATTGCTGCCTGACCCAACAATGAGACTTTTTCCAAGCTCCAAGATGGGCTTTGCCGACAAAACAGCAGCAGCTGAACCACCGTCAGACTGCAGTGTCAATAAGAAGATTCAGCCTAGGCCTGCCTACAGTGCTAACCTTACAGCTGTGGCCAAGCCATTGACGCCAGCGCCCAGCACGCAGATGCGAGGCTTGCCTTCTTGTTTTACACGATGTACTGCGGTTTGTGTTGTGAAGCTGCGCCTGATCTCATCCAGCAACAGCGGTGTAGAAGTGGTCTGGGGCTCCTTGGCTACTGCTTGTGCAGCACAGCGCAGTGTACGTCTCACATGCGGCCTCGCACATGTGCTGAGTGCGTGCAGTTTGTAAACCTTTTGGATGTCTCTGAGTCTGTTGCTTGTGCGCTGATCAGCAAGCAGTGTCGAGTGTTTCAGATGGCTGTTTCCGGGACCTACGCAGTTCAGTCCCCTAGTGTTGCGTAAGAGCCAGTGCTCATGCAATGCACTCATTCTGTGGGTTCTCCACAAGATGACAAAAGCCAGTGTTGTGCCTACCAAGGCATCTCAGAGTGCAACAAATTGTTTCCAACAAGTACAGAAGCTGCTGCCAGAAGTGAATGCAGGCCAAAGTCCTTTTGTTCAAAACAATCACGCGTAAACTCTTCCAACCGTGGGATGTGAAGAAAGCCAGGGCTGCTTGCGTGTCAAAGTTCCACACTGTATCTCACTCAAACATGTCTGACTGAAGTTCCGCGGATCAACTTGTTCAAGCATCATCCACTGCACTTTTGCCCAAGCCAAGCATCACGCGCCTAGCCCGCGTGCAACCACGTTGGTCTATGGATGTTGGTGGGTAGAAACTGACCAACATTGGCACACAGCCTACAAATACTGTTTGACGTTGCAATCGAAACCACATGTGCCTACACTAAACATGTGTGATAATTCTGGCCAAACGGGGCTGCCCATATCATAGGCCAAGGCTGTCGGGAAGCTCAGGGTCCTGTGCTGCTGAAGGCAGTCAAGGCAGTCAACGCCAGCAATCTGACAGTACTCCCTTGCAGACGCGTGAATATATAGCCAGAAGTCGCCACTTGATAGCTCTGCAAATCTTAGGACACATCTACAGGGCCTGCATCCACAACGTGGGTGTGGTCCCACATGACATATGTGTGCCTACCGTAGGCCTGAGGAGCTGGGAGCTCGAGCGATGCATCGCGATATAGGCTCTGCTATACCATATCAATGGTCTGATTATCACAATCCAGGTTGCATTCATCAATGCGCGTGGCACATGCGTGTTATTTGAAAGTGTCACGCGCAGACACGTCGGGACCGGGCAGTAGGACTGATCAAGGAGGGATAGCTGTACGTGTACCATGACATAAAGCTGTGTGTTGTCAGCCGATTTGGCTGCTGCAGGTGGCTTGTAGCTAGTTTTTTGGCCATCTTCACGTGCTTGCAACGAGTGCAGGTCACCTAAGCCCCAGCTGCAGCACACTGCTTTTACCGAGCGCCTTTGTGAACACTTATATACTCAAATCCACTGATATCCCCTGCCGCACAGTTTCTGTCCTCATACCACTCTTGCTGTTGCAACATACAGCATGCTGCTGCACCAAGCCCCTTTCGCAGCACAACACAGGCACGCGGCCTTTCAGTCCTGTAGTCACTCGCCTGCGCCAGTAGCTAGGCATGTGAAGCCTTCAAGACGGCCCACCTTGCAACTTTCAGCTGCCCTTGAGAAGACGAAGGTCCTGCTAGTTGGAAATGGAGGCCGTGAGCATGCACTGGCCTGGAAACTCTCTCAGTCTGAGTTATGTGAGCAGCTGTTTGTCGCACCTGGAAACCCCGGCATAGGAGCAGAGTCCAAGGTGCAGAATGTTCTCATTGATGTCAGCAACCATGCAGCTGTGGTAGACTTCTGCAAGCACAACGGTGTTGGGCTGGTCATGGTTGGCCCAGAGGCTCCACTGGTGGCTGGGTTGACAGATGACTTAGCAGCAGCAGGAATCAAGGCATTTGGCCCCACAGCAGCAGCAGCACAGCTTGAAGGCAGCAAAAAGTTTATGAAAGACATCTGCAAAAAGTACAACATCCCAACAGCAGCATACGAGTCATTCACAGGTTGGTTGACATGTCACAATGGCCTTGTTGAAACAGTAGATACTCACAAGGCAGGCTGAACAGTGCACACTGATTTCATCCTGCAGCATACACACAAACTATCAGAGCAGAGGCTGTGTCCCTGAGCTCAGCTGCTGTGCCCATATGATGTGTCCCTTGCATTGGCAAGGCATTGGCAGCTTGAATGGTGCCAGTTACCTTCCACACAGAGTTGTTGCACCATCCTTGCTCAGCCAATGCACGCACAAGTATTTCTTCGTAGCACAGACACGTTTCTGAGTCTCAACCGGTCTTGCTCAGCTGCAGCAGCCTACCTCTTGTCCTGCAGAACCAGCAGCAGCTAAGGCCTACATCCAGCAGCAGGGTGCTCCAATTGTGGTCAAGACCTCAGGCTTAGCAGCAGGCAAGGGTGTCATTGTGGCAGCAACAGTTGAGGAGGCATGTAAAGCAGTAGATGACATGATGGTGGGAGCAATCTTCGGTGATGCTGGTGAGCTCTTACTGATCAACTGCTCCAGACGTTTCTGTTCGCAGCAATGGATTGGTGAAGTCGGCGTAATGTGTGCTCTGTCAGCAATGGTGAATGGGTGGCCACCAGTGCACTGGTGTGTGTCAGCAACATGAGTCCAGCACTGAGACCGCCGCCAACAGAAACTCACAACAGCACTGGACACGTTCATGGGAGGGCTCATGTGTTGTTCCTACTGCTGCTGATGGTCTACAGGTTCTGAGATAGTTATTGAAGAGTTCCTTGACGGTGAGGAGGCCAGCTTCTTTGCCCTACTTGATGGCCTGTCTGC
Organism: Coelastrella sp. MACC-549; assembly: GCA_018290735.1. NCBI lineage: Eukaryota > Viridiplantae > Chlorophyta > Chlorophyceae > Sphaeropleales > Scenedesmaceae > Coelastrella > Coelastrella sp. MACC-549. Next base: position 6,197 of record JABEVS010000208.1, on the reverse strand, counting down.
AATCCCGCTGGCCAGTGCTCAGGATCACAAGGCGGTTGGGGATGGGGACACGGGGCCAAACACAGGAGGCATGGGGGCCTACAGCCCAGCACCAGTGGTAACGCCAGATATTGAACAGCAGGTGGGGACTGGCTGGTGCCTTGCCTTGCGCTCAAGAGCCGGCAAGGTTCAGCTTATTACCAGCAGCACAGAGAGCACTGTAGCAGTCAACTTGTTTGGTGTGACCTTGCTCGCATCACACTCCTGGAGAATCTTCAGTTTATTCATCTCACTTCTTGACTATGACATGCCTCAGTCTGGAGGCAGGCTGCTGTGTTGCGATATCAGCACCATCTCACAGCGGAGATGGCTGCTCCTGCTGCTGCTGCCTCTGACCACACGTGTGACTGCAGGTCATGGATGAGATTGTGCTGCCTACAGCTCATGCCATGGTGTCTGAGGGATGCCCCTTCAGAGGTGTGCTGTTTGCTGGACTCATGATCAAAAAGGGGAAGGCAAAACTGCTTGAACACAATGTAAGGTTTGGTGACCCGGAATGCCAAGGACTGATGGCTCGACTTGACAGTGACCTGTTAGCGGCACTGATGCAAGCATGTGATGGGGAGCTGTCACAGGTCAAACTGTCATGGAAGCCTGAGACATCCCTCACCGTAGTCATGGCAGCCAATGGCTACCCAGGAAGCTATAAGAAGGGAACGATCATCAGCAACACAGAAGGAGTGACGGGTGCCAAGGTGTTTCATGCGGGTACTGCACGGAATGGTGATGGGGAACTAGTTGCAGCTGGTGGCCGGGTATTGGGCATCACCGCTCTGGGCAGTGATGTTGCTGAAGCCCAGGCAGCAGCGTATGAGGGAGTGAAGCAGGTCCACTGGGACGATGCTTACTACAGAAAGGACATTGGGTGGAGAGCAGTAGCCAGACTCAAGCAGCAGCAGCAGTAGCAGCTCTGTATTGATGGGTCACGCATGATTGCTGAATACGATATCGCATCAATGTTGTCTGTTCCTCCTCTTGTTCTCTGTGTTTGTGATAATAATAATAATCAGTACTTTGCAGCCATAGCATTACTGCCATCGGCCCCGCGCCTCAAATCTACCCAGTGAATTCAATCCACTTTCGGACAAGGCGGAGTGCATGATTATCATCTCTGTGTTTGTGATGTTTAGTTGCCAGAGCTCTGACACAGCTGGGGCTCAATAGGCATGGTTTCCGGGACGTTGAAGTCAACTAATCAAGTTGGCTGCCTTGTCGTTGCATCTTGAACCTGAGGTGGCAGCAGCTTCTATCTGTTGTTCTTGGTCTCTCAAAATGATTCTTTGTCAGCTTGCAAGCCCATTAAGGGTGGAGCAGTCCCCTGGTAGCCAGGACCAACTGCAACTACCACACTGCTCTGGTATAGTTCCTTGCGAGAACCAAGCTGCCACCAGGTGCACTGCGCTACCATCTCCGGTTAGCATGTGGCCTTTTTCTTTCTTTTCCATGGCCTCCAGTGCGAGTTGTACCAGTAATGGTGGATGACCAACTTTACTCCCAAAGTGCGCGATGCGAACTGACAGGCACGGTGATGACAATTGCAATCAGATTGCAGAGTATTCGGCGCCTTGAATGGCTGCGTTGGCGTCTTCAATGGTCACTACACCGAATTGTCTAAAGGCGACACCGGTGTCAATGGAATACAAGGTGCGTTGTAAGAACCAGAGAATCAAACACCCCTAGAATATCCCCTGTGAAGATCCACCCATCGAGCGTGATCAGGTCCAGCGCGCAACTTTCGCGCCAAGACAAAACAGCAGTCTTACAGAGCACATCACGTACCAAACAACAAACTCAAAGCCTTCACAACGCAAAGCAACGGAACACCCCCCCCCCCCCTCTTCCCCCCCGGGCTGCCATAACGGCAGGGGGTGAGTGGTGATGCTACCAGCTGGTAGTCAGATGACGTTCAACTGCATGGCATGATCATATGAGTCTGATCTTCCGCCTAATGGCTGGCCCGCCGAGCAGCTCTGCTGGTTCACTCCTTGGGGGTTGGTACTGCCAACTGCCTGCTAGGCTGACTGGCATGCCATGGGCGATCAGCATGCACTGGGGCCCCGGCCGGAGAGCCCGCTGGACAGCGCCCAACACCAAACTTGGCTACAATTGTATCTCTGATATACTTTGCTACCACATGATGATGATGATGCTTTGCCAGGCGCAGGGCACCAGACCCGAGCTGGTTAGTTCTGCAAGAGCATACTATGCCTAATATGATACTCTCAGGTCACAGACTGTTGGCAAGCCACACCAGCACACGATTCACTCTGCATTGCGCGCACACTAGTAGCACTCAGCATACTGCGCTGTACCCTGACTGGGCTCAACTCAAGACCTGCCTTCCAGCCCAACACGCACAGACCAACAAAGACTAACTTAACCTGAAAGCACACAAACAAGCACTTACATAGATGTCTGAAGTGATCGCGGCCCAGGATAGTGATACTATCATACCGCAAGTCATATGAAACACACTTATCACAGCACACATCACAGGCAATGATGCGTCAGTACTGAGCCTGCTCCCGGTGCTGCTGTCTTCAACACAGCCAATAATGCAGCAGCAGGTTGGCTCACTGTGCACAAACCTTCTTTGCTACCGCCAGCAGCAGTGAACATGCCACTTGATGCTTCCAAATGCTGCTGCTGCTGCTGTTGTGGCAGCATATTGTGCCGTACTTCACTGCTGCTGGTGACAACCTGGGTGGTTTCCATCTTGACTTGCTGAGCTGTGCTATTGTGCACTGCTGCCACTGCTGCTGCCAGGCGAGGGCTCACACTACCCTGGGCAAAATCAGGGACTGCCATGCGTGATGATTGCTGTTGATATTGTGGCTGCAGCTGTTGCTGATGCTGCTGAGGTGCTTCTTTTGCTGCTTCTGTAGCTGTTTGAGCCACTGCTGCTGCTATCCTCAACATGCTGGCTTTCAAGGTGGACTTGTCCACCTCCTGCTGCTGCTGCTGCTGCTTGGTATCATCTGGGTCAGCTGCCAATCTAACAGTGCTCGATGTGGCGGCAGCGCTGCCAGCAGCAGCAGTAGCAACACAGCCAGCTGTCGAATCGCTGGCAACGGCGGGTCCAGGGATGTCCACATCAGCAGCCAGAATGTTGCTGGCAGCAGCAGCAGCAGCACTGGGATGCAGTGCCCCTGACATTGCCATCAGCGCTTCCACTATGTCAATGTCATCAACCCCTGCTGTTGATGGGCTGCTGCTGCTGCCCTGGCACTTGACCTTCTTGGCCACTTGCCTGTCATACCCGGTCCTGGTCTTAAACAGCCCACAAGCATTACATAACACTCTGTCATTGTTACGCTGGTCCCGGCGCCACACAGCACTCTCTGTCTCATAGCAGTTGGCACACACATGCTCATGACCAGGGGTGCCCCGCTTGGGCCGGCTGCCGCTGCTGCTGCCACTGCTGCTGCTGCTGCCACGCTCTGGCTTGAGGGGAACCCTGGGTGGGGCTGATGCAGCTGTATGCTGGTCCTGCAAGCAACACAGCAGCAGCAGCAGCAACCAGCATGTATACAGGGTGCATCTGTGTGTGCCTGACAGCTTTGTGTGAAAGACACTGGCACCAGCACACACTACTCCGTGACACCACCGGGGCGAGCTACATGAGTACGCAGGCATTGGTAACTACCTTGCAGCTCTGTTGATGCAGCCCATGTGAATACATGACCATCATCATCATCATGATCATCATCACAGTCGTTTCTGCTGCGTTATCATCTTGGCCTCATGCTCACCTTGACGCCAGTGTCTGCCACCAGACCTCCACCTGACCCCTGATCACCACCACCACCACTGACAGCAGCAGCAGCAGCAGGGGCAGGGGCAACCCCTGCAGCAGCTTCTGACGTGGCGCCCCCTTCTTGCTTCACTCTCTTGTTGCTCCGTGACATGACCGGCCGCGCCTCACTGACCGGCTTGTCCCTGCCCCACTGCTTCTTGTAGAGGGCGCAGGCATTGCACAGGATGCGCGTGTAGTCGCCGCGGTCAGAGCGCCACAGGCAGGTCTTCATGGTGCCACAGTTGGCACAGCGGCAGCAGGTGTTGCCGCTGTTGGTGAGGCGGGTCAGGGCACTCAGAGTCACCTTGCTGGGGGAGGACGCAGCAGCGGCAGCAGCAGCGGCAACAGCGGCAGGCCGAGGGGATGGTTTGCGGCGGCTGGTGCTGTTGCGGGTGCTGATGACACCACCTTCTGCTGGAGCAGCCGCAGACACCATAGCAGCAGGTGAAAGGCCTGCACTGTACTGCTGCTGCTGCTGCTGCTGTTGGTGCTGCTGCTGGGGCTCCACAGCAGCTGCAGTGCCTGCATACAAGCTAGCCACCTGCGCACCCACGCTGGGCTGCTGCTGCTGCTGCCGGTGCTGCTGTAGCGGTGGCAGTGTGTGGGACTGCTGCTGCTGTCCCTGCTGCCCATCATGCACAACTAGCTGCTCCTGCAGCAATGGATGTTCTTGCTGCTGCTGCTGTTGGTCATGGTGTGGTGATTGCAGCAGTGACCGCAGTGGTTGAGGCACCATGACAGGCGGCGAATGCTGCTGCTGCTGCTGCTGTTGCACAACGCCACTGGGCTGGGCTAGAATCTCGCTGAGGCGCTGCTGTATTTGTTGCTGCTGTGCAGCAGGAGCAGCCGCAGCTGCAGGTGATGGAGATGGTGATGGTGTCAGCTTGAGGCTGCCCCAGCTCAACAACTGTAACCTGTTCCCTGGTGCTGGAGCTGCCTGCACATCATAAGCAACAATGTGTCCGTGGGGGAGTGTGCATGTGGCAGATCAAAATCACTCGCAGCCGCCCTTCAGCTGTGACAGCCAACCAGCATGCCTGCTTTGTTGTGACTGCAGCTGCAGCAGGACGACTGCATGATGTGCAATATGCAGTGGTGCATGATGAGACTGCCGCATGACATGTCCTGCATCATCCATTGCTCATGGAATCATCCTGACAAGCCATCTGGCAAGATGCTGACGACACAACTTCATCCCGCTGCAAGATATGCAGCACACAAAATGCAGTATGTGTTACACCTGCCCACCTTTGCTTCACCAGCAGCTGCTGCAGCAGCAACAAGGGGAGCCGGGGCAGCAGCAGCAGCAGCAGCAGCAGCATTCATGGTGTTCTGTTCTGCGTTTGTCTTGCTCTTCTTTGGCACCACCTTCAACACTCCTGCCTTGGGCCTGTCAATGCCGTTGGCCTTCTTGTAGAGAGCGCAGGCATTGCACAGTATCCTGCCTGGCTCCTGCGGGTCACGGCGCCACACGGGGCTCATCAGGTTGTGACAGTTCCCACAGCCGCTCACTGGAGGATCTATGGACACACGCTTACCACCAGGGCGGCTGCTGCTGCTGCTGGCAGGACGCTTCCTGCTGCTGTTGTGGACAACCGGGCCAGCAGCAGCACCAGCAGCAGCAACACCAGCTGTGGTGGTAGTGGTGGTAGTGGTGTTGCTGCCAGGCTGTGCTGGCAGGTGTCCTGCAGCGCCTCCATCAATGATGACGGCGTGGCTGATGTTGGGCGGCTGCAAGGCCTGCTGCTGCTGCTGCTGCTGGGCTGCTGAATCCACATGCAGTGTCACATGGATATGACCATCAACGACCTCCAACTGCAACATGACATGCTCACTCAGCAACTGCTGCTGTGGAAGCGGCAGTGGCAGCAGTGGCAGCGGCAGCTGCTCTTGTGCAATGAGTTCCACAGGTGGTTGCTGGATGCTTTGATATGTTGTCTGCATTGCCCCCTCTGCTTCCTGCTGCTGCTGTTGTTGCTGCTGCTGTTGCTGCTGTTGATGTGGATGATCGCAGTGCTGGTCCTGCAGATGTACATACAAACAGACCACAGGCCAGCAGCAAGCTGATCAGCACTCAGCAGCCATGACGTGACCAGCGTCTGGAGCCAGGGACCCAATCATTGACCCGCACATGCAAAGACTGCACCATGAGGCAGCTTGCTGTTGGGTCATCACACTCACGCACACCCGGTCTCCTGCTCAGCCCTTGATGCCCCGGCAGCTGTGCTGCCCTGCTGCTCCAGCAGGTGCTGGTAGGTACTGGTGCTGCTCAGGAAGGAGCCTTGAAATCATGTTCATGCAGGATGCCCCCCCCCTCCCCCCCCCCCCCCCTCCCCCCCCCCCTCCTCCATACCTCGCCCTC
>JABEVS010000207.1:0-112397 GCA_018290735.1 Coelastrella sp. MACC-549 | reverse complement strand
CTGCCGTCTGTGTATATGAATTTTGTCCAATCAAATCGGAGTGAAGGCGGTGGCGGCAGCATGTTCACCAGGGCGGCTTGTGCCGCCCTCATTGACCTAGGCAGAGCCCCAGGTACACTAGGGTTTAACCCCATCAGGGATACCAGGCCCAGGGTCCGAGAGGGCTGTCTTGCATCCGGTGTCCTTTTAGTAAATGACCTATTGATATTAGCGAGCCCTGTTCTGTCTACCAGAGGGCTGGGGCTGCTTGGGGGCGATTGCCACCATGCAGCGTGCTCTTGATGCAGTTCTATGTCGGGCATTGGGTGTGGTGTTCCGCCATCCTCCTCTAGGGCTGCAGTCAGTGCTTGTCGGAATTGTGTCCTCCAATTCAAGCCTTCTGCAGAGGTTTTCCAGTAGGGTAGGTGGGTTTCAAACCCTGCTTTGTTGCCAACTGCTATAAGCTGTGTGTTCCATTTTAGTTTGGTAGCCGGAGGTTTCTTGGTGTTGAAAGGGACCCCCATCGCAATCAGCGACCTTGGGAGTGTGGCCAGATGTTTGCAGTATCCCGGGTATCTATCAACCCAGCGCATGTGGGCTGTGCTGTTGCCTGATTTGGCGTAGGTCGGCACCAGCAGCATTGTGAGGGTCGGGATTTCTGTGTGCATGGCTGACTGTATCGCCCATGCAATTGCCGTGTTGGCTTTCTCGGCTGTGAAGTCTGGGCATGCAATTGAGGCACCAGTCCATTGGGTTTTGTATGCGTCTTTGCGAGCGCCAAAGACTTGGTCCTGCTCATGGACTGACCAATAATCTGCGGTGCTAGGCTGTACAGCGAGAGGGGAAGTGAATCTTTCTTTGGTGCACCCGATAATCTGGTGTAACATGGTTTTCAGGGCTGCCGGCATTCTCCGTTGATGTGATGCCTCTACTACATACCTCTCACGTCGAAGAGTACACAATGTGCCCTCAGTGTACCGGCTAGCGAGCTTGAACAGTTCTTCGGCAAACGTGCCAGCTTTCAGCTTGGTCATTGTGCTTGGGTGATGTTTAGTCATATAGTCAAACCTTTGTCGTAGGCCAGCCACCACTGCAGGTGGCAACATGTATTGGCATCTACCATCAGGTTGTACAAGGCATGCCATTTGTGTCTCAGTGATGTCTCCTGAAGCGTAGTCATCTGCCTTTAGGTACTGTGGCACACTGCGTATGTGTACTTCATAGTTGCCGGTGGGGTGTATGTCTGCGTGCGGGTTAATCGGGTGTGGATGTATCTGTAGTTGCTTCCGGCAGGCTTGACCTATAGTAATGTCGTACAACCTGTCCGGTGGGGGTGCCGCCGGCGCATGTGGGGGTGCAGAGTGGTTCTCTGCCGGCCAGGTCCGCCGGTGCCCAGGTTCATCTGGTCGTTGTTGGTCTGTCTGTGCTGGTGCTTGGACCCTCGCTTGGAGTAGCTCTTCGAGTTGCTGTCTTGCTAGGGGTAGGCCTATATTTCTGACGGTATGTATTGGCTCCAGGGCTTCCTGCCATTCGACCTTCACTAGTTGCAACCCTACCGGCAGTGTTCGCGACGTGTATTCATGGCGAGTACAGTCCATGCATTTGTAGTCGGTGGGTGAGGCATGATTCTCTCCGCGGCCACGTTTTCTGTGCGACGTTCTCGGCAGGCAATGCTTATGATATTGGCGTGAGCATATATCGCATGTCAACACTTCTGAGTCCGACGGTGTCGTGCGTTGCTGACAAAATTCGCACGGCCTGTGTATAGCTAGTTGTTGGTTGTCTAGTTCCGTTATTGGTTCCGGAGGGTGTTTGATTTTGTACCCTAAATACTGTGCTACGGATACCAGCCACGCCGGTTGAATTATTGGCGCCCATTTGACCACAGCCTGGAGACATGCGTCTCCTACTTTTTTGCGTCGGTTGCCTCTGCCTACATGTCGAGTATCCACGGCCAACCCTGTTGTTTCTTCTATTACGTCATCCATGTGTGAGTACATAGTGTACAGCTCAAGCATCTTGGCCACAAATGTTTTGTTATTGGTCGGATTCTTCCTGGTGGACACCGACTTCTGAGCCTCCAGGAACTTTTCATATCCAGTTGTTGAGCTACGCTTGATTTTCAACTGCAGTGGCTCTGACAGGTTCATAGATTGGCAATTTCATACCGTCGTCATGGCAAAGTCAGTTGGCTTCTTCTATCAGTGCAGCCTACATCTGTACAGAATGTAAGTTGCGACAAGTACTCTTTAGTGTATATGTTGCCAACCTTACATTGATTGTGTACCGTAAGGGCGGCTTTAACACTGGTACGTGCCTTGAGGACACGAGCTCGTGTGGCAGCGAACTTCAAGGATGTACGAGGCTTACCTGCGGCTTAATTGCGTGCCTCGGTCGTCAGACACTGCTGGTCCCTGACAAAGAACCATTTGACTAGACACTGGTTCCTTGAACAGACACATACCGCATGTTGATATGCGATGGCAGATGCGCAGGATGAATGTACTACATATCTCTTAGTAAGAGGTCACAAGTGAGGTAGTGCAACATGCCAGAGGTCTCTAGCTGGGATTACATATATATAAATTACGCTTCAGCCATAGCAATCCTGCCATCGGCCCCGCGCTCCATTTCATGCTGGGATTACATGCCACACGTGTGCGCTGTGCAGGTTATAACCATCATTCTGGACTTCAGGACCCTGCATCCTATATTGGCTGTTGCTGTTGCTTCTGCTTCTGCTGCTGCTGCTTTTGCCGCTGGCCCCTGATGCTCCTCATGTTCTTCCTCAGGCATATGATGTCGTTGTCAGCACAGTCAACACAGTCATCACAGGACTTGCGGCATATGCCTGTAAGCCCTAGCATTCTGGCCGCATCAGTGTCGCACTTGCCTTCAGCGACCAGAGTCCTACAAAGCATTGTGAGAACAGCTCCAGTAAGCAGGAGATGTGCCAGGAGTCACAGCAGCAGTTGGAGAATATGCTGCTGATTTGGTCGCAGGTCACAAACTGGAAGCCAGGCATTTCCTCAAAAAGAAACCAGTCAAGGCTGTGCCTGTGACCAAGAAGCTGGCATACTTACTTGCAGTTGGGGTCTGTATCCTTGCAATGTGCTGCCTGCTTGAGAGGGTCGTAGCCATACCCATATGGCCGGTTATGAATCCACTTGGTAGCCGTCCACTTGGTACCCTGCAGCAAGGAACATAGCACGGAGAGTAATGCTATTCAGAAAGAGTTGATCAGGTGCAGGTTCAATTTCTTGTGTGTCTATGTGTGTGGCAACAGTGCTGGTCCACCAGTGTCCCTATTCCCCTTGAAAGCACAACTGCACAGCAGTTGCTGTTGAGATCAACCTGGCATGCAGTATACCACAGCGTAGTGTAGCATAAAACATCATCATGTCACAGCGCAGCACACACCACATAACCACAAAATTAGGATGGACAACTGTGTGCAACAGCAGGTGGTAGCCAAGCCATTTGCAGCAGCACAGTAACATCAGCTGACCATCAGCTGTTGCCTGTTCTGCACTACTGAGTGTATTCTTCACAGTTGTTGCCCACTTGCCTTGAGTGTTGGACAGCTTGCATGCAGACTAGCCCGGTCCACTGTTCGACCATCCACGTGCATATCCCAGAACAGCAGGGCGTCTCCCTTCCTGGGGACAACAGCCATGCCAGTACCCTTTCTGGCACATTCACCTGAACAGCGTCAATTGAAGTCAACTGTTAACTCAGTGTGACTAGCTTTGTTATTGCTCTGCAGGACACTGAAAGCTGCAAAGGTTGAACAGACAGCCCATGGTGATTTGTGCCTCTGCAAAGCCACCAACACAATCTCTGGCTTCTGTGGCTTATCTAGCACACCAGCAGACACAAGAGTAGATGTTCTGCTTCAAAAATGCTGTCGCTCAACTGCAAGCAGACGCCCACGTACAGTATCTAGCATCCCTAACTTGAACATGCGTTGAGTAGCATTTGGCAGTGTGTCATGTTGATTACAAGCAGTGACTTAGGGTTATCAGCAGTCAAGTAGACACGCTCTCCTAGCAGCTGTGAGGCAACAGGTGGGTCCGTACTTGCTGCTGGCTGCCTCTGCCGTTGCTCGTCAATGAAGTTCCCTAGAGGGAGCGCTGTCTCTCCTCCTTCCTGCACATCACCCAGGTACATCAGCACTGTGGCGGCACGATTGTCATCACTAGTGGCCGGGTGAGTGGGGTCATCAAACCAGTCCCAGTGAGCTGCAGCAGCATGACAGATGCAGCAGTGGCATCACCCCTTTGAATAAGCAAACTGCAACACCACACGACAGTACTGAAGGATGAGCTTTTTTTGAAATGTGCTGTCATCCACCTGGCATGATGGACTTGGTGTGGGCACGAGTACAGGAGGAAGTATGCGGTGCTTTGCTGTTGTGAGAGTCACACGTGCACTGCTGTGTGTCAAAGCTGTTATGACACCCACCGTCGTACTTCTGACCATTCTGGTACCGCAGGACTTGCAAGGGTTCTCCGTGATCAGCAGGTAGACGTGTCCACTCAGCTATACGCGCCTCAATACTGGCTACCACAGCATCTTGGCCCCGACTGCGTCAGCAGCAGAAGTAAAGCAGTGTAAATGGGGGGTTTCAGGCGTGCTGGGCCCGGTTGGCCGACACATGACGCTGTGTCATCGCCAGGCAGCAGCTTGTTTTGAGCATGTCTACATGTGTTCATTTGTAACATGGGCCATTGGATCTGACAGCAGTTCTACTTACGCAATGGATCCTCCATAGCTGGTGCGTATTGAGTCCAATGTGTGAATGCCAGTCTTGGTGTCGACTACTCTAGATGGTGCAATCTGCACAGCAGCAACGTGGCAAGAGCAACATCACAATGTCGTAGGTTGCCGATGTAACACTTGCTGGGCTGCTTAGCTGGCTTTGTGTGTGCTGCAGCAGCAGATCATACTGCATGCAAGGCGGTGAACTTATGACAAAGCCACAAATGTGACACTCCAACCAGGTCACATGCTGCTGTCACATACGTATGTCTCAACCTGTACACCTGCGCACTGTCTGGCAGTGACAGAGTGTGTGATATTGAGTCCGTTCCGGCCACAGTGTGCTCTGGCAGTGGGACTATTAACCTGCAAAACCTCTACCTGCTTTTCTACCAGACTTATGATGTGGTTGACTTCATCAATGGAGAGAAAGTTGTGGTAGATGAATGCTCGAGGGCTCCAACTTATTGTTTCAATCCTGCTCAAGAACAGCATGAGCAGGTACTGTTGATCAGCACTCACAACTGCTGGTCATTCACAGTTTCCCTGAATTATATCTGCCACATACACAACAGCAATAGGTTGGTTGGTGTTGTTGCCCCCTTGCATCGTCCCATCTTTCTGGGACGTTCAATACTTTCACTGCTGCTGTTTTTTTCTTTCTGCAAGCACTGCCAAAGCACCACAGCAGGGCTTCTGGCTGCCTGCAGGACCTTGATGCTCCTCCACCTGCTACAGTCAGTCAGCATCAAGGGTTGCACTGCTCGGCTGCTAAAGTGCTGCTTTTCTGAAGGAATCGCCAGGTGCCATACAGATGGACGTTATCTGCTTTTACTGGTATCAGTACTGATAAACTTGTGCAACACTGAAGTGACAACTGCGCAGCATAGCTCACCATCTCCTGGTGTCCTGCGCATAATAGTGACATGCCACGGAAGCATACTTGGCACATAATCCTGGACTAATGATTTAAAAGAAGAGTATACAAGCACTCAGGTATTGCTGCTGTAAGTGCGTCGCCTGGGTCAACAGTACAGCAGCGGGCGGTAATCACACCAGCATACTGCAACCGAGGCAGGTGTGCATAGTATCTGTAGCCATCGTCCTCACTTGGTTTGAAAGCTGCTCTCCAGGCTGCTGAGGTCGGTATGTTTCTCCTTGCCAGCCAATGAATGGCTCTTCTGTGTGCTCTGCAACAAGTTGGCAGGTAGCGCAGTTGCAGATCACAAGAATGATGCTGCCGGGCCTCTTGACACTGCCAGCAACATGTCTGAGGGCTTACTCTACAGATATGTGTGATTGGCTATGCAGGGTAGGGGTGCCAGCTGCTGGTGGTGGTGTCTAGTGAGATGGAACCTGCCGAACACCTGCTGTAGCTGTTGCAGCTGCCTACAGCCAATCTCGCAATGGCGACCAGCGACGAGCTCATACCTGCTACACAGCAAATTAACCACATCAGCAACGATAAGCTTGGCCACCATAGCCGTGACTTCATTTCGCTGTCGCACCGTGCAAAGCTGTTGTCCAGAGTCACGATCCAATATGTCTAGGGCAGGCCCAGCTCAGCAGAACAGTAAGATGTCACCTTAAGCATGCAATCATGCTGAAGATGGCAGCGAGAAGGAACCTGCAGTTCGTAGTTGGGCTGTTCGTTCGACGTGCCAGGCATTATCCCGGCAAAGAGGCTTGCACGTCCAATTTGTCAATGAGCATGTAGTAACTGACTACGAACGGTCAGCTTGCATTTTTGAGTCTCTTTCGCAGCATGCTGACAGGTAGACAGGGTGGTTCAAAACTCGTAGTACAACCGCCCAAAGAGCTTATCCACAGATCACAGATGCGTTCGCAGCAGACAACGATGCGATGGTTCCCAGGCAAGCCGTAGTCAGGTCCGCTGTGATCTCCCTCCAGCTTCTGTGACAGAAAGTCAACTTGCACAAACCATATGCACAGCTTCCTTAGCACATTACGTGCATCTGCTGTTTCACAAGTCTATGCAATATAGTACAAGCGTTTGCAAACACGTAGTAGAAGGCGCGTGCTGAGTGACCTGCGATCCATAGCAGCAGATGCTCAGCTGCTTATTTGAGACAAGGCAGCAACTCTCTTAGATCAAATGAGCTCCACAGCAGCAGCGAGAACCTGCATATGAATCTGATACATAAGATCCACTGAATGGCTGTGATGTGGCACGTGTAATGCGCCTTGAAGAAGTCTAGTTCTGTATGATTTGCAACTCTTCCTCAGCAGGCGCACTGAGGCCTACCAGAGATTCAATTGTGTGACCAGCAGCCGTCAGAGGAGCAGTAAGCAGCAAGAAAGGTTCGTCTAGCGACAGCACAAGCTGCATCAGTGCTGTGGAGTGGAGGGCTTCGGGATTTCAGCCCGAGTGACCCCCGCCCCACAGGACACGCTTTCAACACATTGTCCAACCTGCCCTGCACCTGGCAGTGGAGCCCTGTTGGCAGATAAACGCTGCACTGCAGGAAGATCAACAGTACAGGCAGCTATGAGTAGTATGCAGCAGGAAAATCGGGATGTGTACGACTTTCCACTTACAGCACTAACACAGCAACAACAGTCGGCACGTGCTGCTTGTGCTGCTTACGAAGCCAGGCGGTGCAGCAAATGGCAAGCATATGTGGAGAAGCAGCAGCTGCCAACGGGTTCAATACTCAAACGCTACTGCAGGAAGGTATGCACACCACAAGCATCTACTTGCTGCCTTTTGGACATGCCAGCACCTGTGCGACCCCTCCCTGCCTGCTGGTGTTGTTAGGCAGATCAAGTCATGGTGCTGCCCGCTTGTCTGCTCTCAGGCACCTGTAAAGGTGTGCGTATAGATGCAGAGGTAATCGTTACCTGACTGCGCAATGTGCTGCCAGAAGCATGTGTTCAGCAGCATAAGGCTCCTGGGCACTGTAGAATGGCCAGCTGCTGATGACAAGGCGGCCTGCATGCATATTCATGTCATAACTGCACTCTTTGCTGCCTATTTCTGTCTCCTGCCTGCAGGGCATTCCTCATGAGCTGCGTGGTTGGGTGTGGTGGCACATCAGTGGAGCTGCTGAGGCATCAGCTGCTGCACCAGGGCACTATGAGTCCTGCAAAGGCACAGGCCAGGATAAGCCAGCAGTCAGACAGATCGAACTGGTAAGCAAGGGCCCCAGGAAACATGTCGGGTGTGAGCCAGTCATAAGCTGCTTTAGGTGTGATCAGCCTGTAGCAGCACACGATGAAACTTCCGCAGCAGGCCATTGAGACATGGCCGCCAAGTGAACAGTCTGCCGCTACCTGACCAAGCTGCTGTCGGTTTCAGGATCTGCCACGCACATTTCCCAGCCACCCATGGCTGTCTACTGCAGAAGGCCAGGCATCACTGAGAGATGTGCTCACAGCATATGCTGGACATAACCCAGATGTTGGTTATTGCCAGGTGACATGGGCAGGAGGTGCTTCATGAGCCATGGCCTCACTGGTTTGTCCTGGTAGCTAGTGTCCCTCTTGCTGGGTTTCAGCACCATAAATGACCGATGCAAGAGCAACTATACAGCAGCACATGTTTTGGTGTCCTGTGCAATGTAAGCATTTACCTTGGCTTTGCTTGGGCCCGTCAACAGCCCAGCTGCAAGCACCCCGTCATGCTCAAACGGCAAAGCAGGTCATTGATCTCATATGCTGCTGTGCTGTAGTGGCACCATTGACCCCACATGCTGTTGTCATGTACTTGTGTGTTCAGGGCATGAACTTCCTTGTGGGCCTCCTGTTGCTGGCAGCGGACCATGACTGCTACAGGACGTTCTGGTTGATGGTAGTGCTATTGGAGCAGGTGGGCAGGCCGGTTGGACACTCACAACTGCTCTGAAAATTGTCCTAATATTACTTTCTTGGCCATGGCTGCAGCGTATAGTGCAGCAGGTGGTGCTGGTTTACAGCTTTGAGCTGTGTGTTTGGTGTGTGCTGTTCACTGACTGCTGCTGCATATAAAGCTGTTTGCACACTGATATGCAGGTGTTGTATCCCGGCACTTTTGCTCCCGATCTGGATGGATGTCATGTGGAGATGGGCTGCTTGGGGCAGCTGCTGCGGCAGAAACAGCCAAGGCTGGCAGCACATCTCCAGGTAGCATGCTTTGCTGACATCAAGCGTGAACCACCTGCTGCATAGGTGCACTGCTCAGCCCGGCCACAGAACTCACAGAGTTGAGCGCGAGAGAGCAATGACACACCAGTGCATGCTTGCATCAGCATCTGGCCATGCGTACTGGTGCTTGCAGAACAACAGCGTGTTCTATATAAACAGTGCAATCACTGTGCTGGACTTGTATCTCCTGCATTGTTTGCTGCTTGTTGCCCACAGAGCATAGGCTGCGAGACGTCCCTAGTGTCTACAGACTGGTTCATGTGCTTGTTTGCTACCAGCCTGCCCAGCGAGTCTGCTGCACGTGTCTGGGACTCCCTGTTTTGTGAGGGACGCAAGGTGCTGCACAGGCTGGGGTTGGCACTTATGACAGCCGCAGCACCACAGCTTATGAAGCTGGATAATGCAGGTAACAAGGCTCATGGCTTGCAGGCTCAGGGCCTGTGTGGGGGCTTTAGGGCTGCACATGCAACACAGTCAGAGAACAAACTCGTTTTGAAAGAGGGCAACAAGTTTAGATGCCTTACAGCTGTGCGTGATTTACTGAGTGCCACTCCTGGTGATTCAAACGGATGCCTGGAAGCTTAGCAGCCTGTGGTGACACCTGTGGCATGGTGATACTTCAGTTCTTTTGATGTCAAGTGCAGGGGAGGTGCTCCACTGTGTGAAGACCTTTGTCGGCAATTATCATGACCGCGATCAACTCATGGCAGCAGCTTTCAATGGCATCGGGGGCCTGCCACGAGCACGCATTGCAAAGATGCAGAAGACAGAAGCCGCAAAGGTACGGCTTTGCCAGCCACTGTGGTACCTCCGATGCATGTGCAAAGTCCTGATTTGACAGCACCACCTGAGCATGCATGATCATGAGTTGCTGCTCCTAATGAGCTCACATGCTGCTTCTGATGACCTCGAACTCCCAGCTGGAGAGATCTGCTGCTGCTGTGCATGCTTGACATATATGGCATCCATCACTATAGGTGGTGGACGGTCCATAATCGAAGCTGCAGTGCCAAGGCAAGTCTTGTGAATGGATGTGGGGCCTGGATACACGCCACACGTGTCAGCATCATCATCAAGTCGCGCCAATGCCATTGCGTTTGTGAAGGTGCCGCCTGGGGTGCTGCTGCTGCTGCTGCTGCTGCTGCCATTCTCTGCTGGTGCCTTTAGGTTTCTGCTATGCTGGCTGCCCGTGCTGCCACCAAAAACAAGCAAGGTCTAAAGAAGACCATAGCAGCAGCACAGCAGCTGCAGCAACAACACTTTGAAACAGGTAATTTGTCTGCCATAACGCCCCAGGCGGTTAGCCTGCCCTGTGCCAATCAGCATATGCGGCAGTGCACAACTGTTCAGATCTGCAACGCAGCAAGAATGTTGATGACATTTGCCATGGCTGACTCCGTGGCTAGCATCTGCTGACTCTTCCACGTCCTGTACTTGCAGCCATAGAGAGCGATATTGAGAAGCAAGATGCGGTTGAGCCCCAGCAGCAGGCCAGGACTGCAGCTGAGCAGCTGGCGGCCAGTGCTTCAGCAGGAGTGACAGCTGCAGCAGAGTCAATGCGCTCAGGTATCAACAAGGCATATGAGTCACTCAATGCATATGCTGGTGAGTGGTCACTAATGAAAGACCTGAGCACAACCTTTCTATGCAGCAGCACAGCATACAGCACAGGACAGCTGCCCAGAGATAAGAAGCAGTGTACCAACCAGACACAAACAGACAATGCGCAATGTGAAGATATATAGGACCATGCAATGTCAACAATGATGAATATGTCCTTTAATGTACGCATAGTCGGCTACTATCAGGTGCATAGCAGTCATGCATGTAATCAAGTGAAATTATGTGTCTGCTGAGGCTTGGACAACATAGATAAACGACTTCTTGCCCCTGAGCAGACTGCCAGTCTGCCACAGTGTGGTGCTGATGGTGTGTGATTGCATGGTGTGTGTTTGCATGTCCAAGAAGATGAGCCATGCAGCAAGTTGAATGCTATGGCACATGCGCTGCATGTGCGTCGGCTGATTTCCACAGGCCAGAGTCCAGCACCAGTACTTTCCTGCACTTCATGTACTTGTTGGAGGTTCTGCTGAGACCGGCGCACCCTATGTCTAAAATGTGCCTGCTTCTCTCGATCCTGGTTGCAGGTGGCAAAGCAGCAAGAGGACTGGCAGCAACTGGTGTTGCTGCTGACGGCACTTGAGTATGCACCACTGCATGCAGCAGCAGCTGATTATGCCTCAGGAATGGACACAGCATGGCCTGCATGATCACCAGCTTACCATCCGGCCATGTTCACGTATACGTCCATACTTATGCAGCACATGGTGCACATCCTGTCGTATTCAAATCAGGTATCAGGTTGTAAGTTGCACAAGGCTAATGAGCTAGGCTTACAATAATGGCTACTGAGACTACTAGCATGATTCTACCGTCTGCCAGACTACTCGTAGTAGTAGCTAGCAGCTATAGCTAGCACTGCCAGTGCTCTGGCAGAGTCAACGACTCGAGTTGGACTTGTACTGTGGTGGCCGTTGCCAAATGAACCTCTCACCAATGCCCTTCACCAGTCAAGCTAATGACTGACTCAAAGTGTGGCAGCACAGTTGCCATCGCCAAGCTAGCGGCTGCTAGCCAGCTTGCAGCCCAGGAAAGAGCATGCCCAAATTTCTCCAACTCGTTGAGTACAGAGCCCTGCACTGTGGCGGCCACAACGGCGATGCTGACGTCAATGCCATAGACCTAAACAGCATCTTAAACAAGCGCAACATCTACCATCTGAACACCTAACTTATGAATGGTTACATGAGCCAACTGCCTGTTTTTGCTCTGTTATCTTCGTGAATATGCACAATAATATATCCATGGTCCAGCCTCTCAGATTATGCCTCATCCCCAGCATCCCGCTACAGACTGTCCCTCATACCAGCCCCCAGAGCTCCACTGTGGCCAACTTGAACTCTTCCTTGCTAGCAAGGCAGGGGCTGCCAAAGGTTCCACAACTGCCACTGCTGCCCTGCATGTGCACAAGTGCCAGACACCACATGCTGTTGTGGACACCACACGTGTGCTGCCAGTGCACTGGCGCATGTGCAAGGCACTTACTGCCGGGTTTGATTGTGCATCACTTGCTGCATCTAATGCAACACTTGCTGATTAAACAACTTGTTCGCATGATGACACGCACACATGACAAACGCCTTGCTGCTCCAAGCTAGTATTTTGCAAGAGAGTGCCATGCCTTGCCGACTGCCTGTACACAGCGCATGCAACAGCACAACACCACACCTGCAGCAGTTCAGCATCCAACCAGATGGCAAATGCACCCAAACCGCCCACACCCAGAGCATTCTGCTGGGCATACATGAAGAAGTCATTCTTCAAGGCGCTCTTCACCTTCCAGGGGAACATCACCTGCACAGCAGCACCCCAGCAGCTTGCTTCAGTCTGAGTTGACCGATGAACAGAACTACCAATGCTGCTCAAGGGAACACACATCTGCACCTGTTGCCGGGGCCGATGGCACGATTGCTGTGGCTGAATGGTGTTGGTGGTATATGTGTACTTGTGCCTGTTGCAGCTACCTGATTGCAGGAGAAATGCTGCAAGGAACATCTGGCTGAAACAGAACGTGTGCCACAGCCCCCACTGCCACTGTGATCAAGGGCATGGCATGCAGCACCCAGCCATCATGCAGAACCAAAAGACCAGACACCTGGCCTGCAGGTATGCACACCTTGCACCTTGTGATACAGAAGACCTTTGCAGCGATGCTGACACACAATGCCGTGAAGGCCACTCAGCTGGCATTACTGATACCCTCAGCCTGCTGCCACCTGCAGCATCCATTGCCCTGAGAGTCACACGCCCACACACCTTGTGTGGCTCCAGCTGGAAGACAAATGTCTCCCCGGTGCCAAAGAAGCGCGAGGACGGCCTCCAGGGTTCAGTGCAGAAGGCGCCAAACACATAGCCCCCAGTGTCCCGCACCAAGAGAACAGTGGCAGGCACACCAGCAGCTCTGCGGTACAGCGTCTGCAGGGAGATGCCATGCCTGCCTGTACTGTACACGAGATTCCAGTCCCTGGTTTGATACCGAGCTGGTAGTGCTCCTGCAATGTGCCGTACCCCATCTAATGGGCTGCTGCTGCTGTTTCTGCTGCTGCTAAATATGCTTGACGGCTCACTCAGTCTCGGTGCATGACTGCCAGGTACCAGATGCCTTGGGACTGCTAGTTCCACTGCTCCTTCAGGGGCTGCTGTACCTGCTGCTGCTGCTGCTGCTGTCAAGTGATGCTGCTCATCTTCTGCATGGCGACTGCCACTGTTTAGCCAGCCATCTGTGTGCTTGTGAAGCACCTCCCTTGTCTCCTGAGTGGCCTCAAACGCCAGCTGCTGCTGCATGCCACCGCTCCGCCAAAAAATCTGCCATACCCCGGTTGCTGGGCCTGCTGCTGAATTGCTAGGCCCACGCAGGGAATGCCATGCATCATCACCATTTTTGTGCTGGGGAGCACTATTGCTGTGCCGCAGATATTCTGTAGGCAATACAGTAGCTACGGGACTGAATGACCCAGCTGTGTGAGCATGAGCCCAGGCTGGTGAGTCAGGCGGAGCAGGCGACCCAACCCTCGTTGCTGCTGCTGCTGCTGCTGCAGACCTAGCGGTGTCTTCTGTTGGTGTTGTGGCTACTGCTGAGACGGTGGCCATTCCACTACCGCTGTCTGAAAAGCTGCCCTTTTGCACTGCTGCTGGTGCCGTTTTTGAGCTCCTGTGCGGGCTGCCTGGCTCTGGCGACAGGCAAGACGGCAGGAACTGTTTCCAGGGAGCAGCAAATGATGACGAGCGGGTCTGGGTGGGTCACAGTGGAGAAGAAAGGCGTGCAGGAGCACAGACACTCACGCCCAGTCATCAACAAGCATGCAGACTATCAAAAGGCAGCTGCGCATGTGCTGACAACAGCTGGGCATATGTTGACTACAACCTACATGCAGCCATGGCCTGCGAGCTGTCACCTGCATATGGCATTCCATTGCTATGAGTTTGCCACAATATGTGGCAGGTGGAGGCACACCAAGGCAAAATTGCGGAAGAGCTTTGAAAGCAAGCCTGCACCTGAGCATGTCAGCTTCTGAACGCTGGTGCATAACAATACAGATGTGAAATAACCCCCAAGTATGCAGCACACAAATCAGTAGCCAATTGAAGCCCGCAGCACAGCACACCTGGCTTCTCCTGCTGTGGGTGTTGTTGGTAGCTGCAAAGCCCACAAACGCATCACGTTTCACACGAGCACGCACCTGGCACAGCACCAACAAAGCAGGCTGGCTCAACAGGTGTGATTTGGTTTGCTGCCTGCATGCCCTACTGAGCTCTTGGCCGGAAAGCTGCTTGCACAGCACACTGACTGAGTGGGCTGACCAGCCTGGTGCTGCTGTTGCATCACCGCTCACCTCCACAAAATCCACGTAGTCTCTTGTGATGACAACACTGCCAGGAGTCTGTAAGGACGCATAACACCAGCAGTTTCAGCCGCAACACCGACAGCATCGACGCTGCACAGGACAGTGCTTGGCTGTAACTTACTTGCACAGCCAAGCTGCTATTGCACAACACGACAGTATTGATGAGAAAGCCTGCCTGCTCGGGAGCAGGAGGTTGGCAACAAGTTGCCAGCAGCAGGCTCCCATTTCCAAATGCATCGCAAGAATTGTGCTGTGATAAGCTTACCTGCCTCCCTGTGTTGCCATACAGCATCACTGGCAAGTTTCCTTCAACTTCTGTAACATAGCAAGGGATGGGCCACTTTGGTTGCTGCTCTGCACACTGCTGTTCAGCAGCTTCTGCTTGCTGACTGCTGAACGCCCCTGCTGCATGCTGCTGCTGTGCTGCTGCTGTTGCTGCAACTCCAGCAGCATGTTCGTCCGCTGCAGTGTCTGCTGCAGCTGGCTGCTCTCCTAGTCTGAGTCTGGCTATTTCTGCAATAAGGGCTTTTTCTCGTAGCCGAAATACTTCTATGCGTGCTAATGCTGCCCCTAAAGACTCTTGTGTGTCTTCAAGCTGCGCCTTAAGCTGCTCAAACTGACCAGCTGGCACGAGGTTTGCCGTCATGAGGGGTGGCTGACATTGGGGGTACTGCACATCACACAAACTTCTGTTGGGCACCTGGGAGACGGTAGGCGTGGGTGCTGTCGATGGAAAGGGCTGGCAGGGAGCGCTTCACACCGCTAAACGTGAGTATGAGGATGTGTCTGCAGTTCTTGAAAGCCAAGTACACGGGGTCAATAGCGTCACCGCATGATGAGCAGTTGCTGCACTGGTGGTTGACTGCCTGTCACTAGGGATTGCGTTGGGCACATGGCGATGCCAGCAGCGGAACCAAAAACACTCTATTATAGTGGTGCAGTGTTGATGCAGAAACGTACGAAGTGCCAATCACCGCAGAGAGCGGCCTGAGGCGCCTTTACTGCAGTAAGTTCATAGCCCGGGCTCGAGCGGCAGTGACCCTGATATCTTACAAAAACTAGTTTAAGTGACTAGAAGAAGTTCTGGTGATACTTTACAGATAATTTCGCAAGGTGCTGCTTCACTGATGACCACTGCATACTGCTGTGAACTGTATCGCAGTCCAACCATTGCAACAGACGTCCCTGTAAGCATACAAAAAGGACCACATGACAGACAGCGTTCAATCAGGATTCTGCATTGGCGCACCTCAACAAGCTTCAAGTCAATGACTTGCCTCGGCAGTTATGACACATCTTTGAAAGGGGCAGGGGAGGGAAAGCAGGGAAACTTGCTTAACTGAGCCCAGCAATGATTTCATTGAGCATGTAGCAGCTGCAATTGACAACTGTCATGCAGCCTCCTTCCATTGGTCCAACAACTGCAAGGTTGGCTGGATATTCAACAAAAGTGACATCGGATCCAGCAGTAACTGCAGCTGGCACCAGCAATGGTTGGTGTTAGTGACACAGTATAATAATAATCAGTACTTTGCAGCCATAGCATTACTGCCATCGGCCCCGCGCCTCAAATCTACCCAGTAGTGACACAGTATAGTATACTTACGTTCAAAACGCCTGCAGGCTCTAGAGCAGCCAGAGCAGGGCCTGCCAATATCGCAGGGCCAGCCAATAATGGAGTCTAACGCCAACTTCAGCCAATGCCACTGGGCCCCAGTGGCACTGGAAGCGGCATTCTCAGCAGGTGCAGCTCAATCAACTGGTGAGTAAAAGCTGTATGACCTTGGCGATGTAGAAGAAACTAAGCCATGCATCACTGGATGCTGCAGAGGTTGAGCCATGCACAGCCTGCACACATGGCCCCCGACATGTCATGAGTATACAAGTGACCGTGCATCACTCATACTGCTCTGGTAGGAATATTTGCATAACATTTTCTTGGATGGCTTTACTAGTTGTGAATATGCCATTATACATGCATGTGCTACATATGTGCACATGCTCTGAAACACAACTCCCTTTCCACAGGATGGTGGTGTTGAAAAACACCAGTTTGGTTGGTTGACTGGAGGTCGCGGCCTCCTGTCAGTGTTGCATGAGCAGCACATTTACTCTGCCGCTGCCTCTCCCTTCTTGCTCTTCTTGGGCAGGAGCATGGTGTGGATGTTGGGCAGCACACCACCACTGGCGATGGTAACACTACCAAGCAGCTTGCTCAGCTCCTCATCGTTCCTGATGGCCAGCTGGATGTGGCGGGGAACAATGCGGTTCTTCTTGTTGTCACGAGCTGCGTTGCCAGCAAGCTCAAGCACCTCAGCAGCCAGGTACTCCAGTACTGCAGCCAGGTACACTGGGGCACCAGCACCGATACGCTCTGCATAGCGACCCTTCTTCAGGTAACGAGCCAGACGACCCACAGGGAACTGCAGACCGGCCTTTGAAGACCTGGACACGGACTTGCCCTTGGCCTTGCCTGCTGCTTTGCCACGACCAGACATGGTTGCTGTATGACTCGCTGAAGCTGAAGATAGATAGATAGAGAGCAGCTGAATTGATGAGCAGATCGAGTCCCTGCGAAGGCTTTATAGGCAGCTCAACAACGTGCAGATTATAAGTCGCGTCTTCTTGGGTCGGACTCAGCTCAGAGCGTGACTCGTGAGTTGAGCCTCAGCTCTGAGCACTGCGTTGTTACCGCTATATATGCAGCATCTTGCAACACTAACGCCATGTTACATCAACTCTCACGTCAGCCGCAAAGCACACAACTGCAACCATGGCACCCAAGGCTGCTGAGAAGGCTCCGGCCAAGGCCCCAGCCAAGAAGACCACAGACGCAAAGAAGAAGAAGAAGATCTCCAAGGCTGAGACCTACAAGATTTACATCTACAAGGTGCTCAAGCAGGTGCACCCAGACACTGGTATCTCCTCCAAGGCCATGTCCATCATGAACTCCTTCATCAACGACATCTTCGAGAAGATTGCCAGCGAGGCCTCACGCCTGGCTCGCTACAACAAGAAGCCCACCATCACATCTCGCGAGATTCAGACTGCAGTGCGCCTGATCCTGCCTGGAGAGCTGGCCAAGCACGCCGTGTCTGAGGGCACCAAGGCTGTGACCAAGTTCACATCAGCCTAAGTGCTTGCTGCTTCTTGGCAGGCACTGCAGCAGTAGCAGGCTCGCAGCAGGCTATGTCTGGGCCTGCAGCTGTGTCTGTTGCTGCTGCTGCAACCCTAAAATGGTGTTTTTCAACACCACCATCTGCTTGGGAAAATGTCAAGATGTGGAGAATATGTATAGCGGTACTCACTATGCAATTGTTGGGCGTCGTTTATGTGGTTCATGAGCAGCAGCAGCGTCGTTTACGTGGTTCATGAGCAGCAGCAGCATACATGGCCCTGTGCTTTTGCTCCCTTGTTTCAAGTGCAGATCGCTTATGTCAATTGCAGGCATCTGGGGCACCATTACACAGCTGCCAGCTTTCAAGTTGCAAGCAGCAACAGTCCAAATGCACATATGGCATTGTTCATCGTCTGGGGGGAGGGCATGGGGCAGTATGCATGCACAGCATGAGCTTGTTTGACCTAGTGAAGTTGATTAACAACTTGCAGCTACAGGAGCATTCACCTGTTGCACAAACATGCAGTGGTCCAGCTACAGGCATGCCCCTGTGGCAGAACCACTACAAACATGGCCCTGTAACAGTCTAAAAACCTTATCAGCAATGTTTACAAAAAGTAGTAGTTGCGTAAGAGACTGATGGTGTGCCAGGCAAGCAGCATTGGCCATTGCTGCTGTCAGATCGATGACACAGCTGATCAAAAGCAGTAATACAAGCAGCCAACTCTCACTTGATGGTGGCACTGTTGGCAACTGGGATTATCAATATACTTGAAGTCGCAGGTTACATGAGTGTAACCTGCCTGCTAGCGAGCCAATTCCGTGATCATCAGGCATGTGCACAGCAATTAACTTCAGTAGGAATATTATTGTAAACGTATAGCAAGCTCAAATTGAGCCCGGCTTCAATTAAACTTTAACTGACAGTGTTCAACAGCCAGGACTGGTAGATGGCTGGTACTATTATCCCATTGACTCATCTACACTTATTTCATCTGTGCAGTTCAAGTTGCCCTTGTTACCCAACTGCTGCCTCTCTGCATAAGCTAACAACATCCAGAGTGACATGTGCTGCTTGTAGTTGCATGGAGTCACAATGTTGCAGCATGCCACATCCTCTTGCTCTGTCTACTGGTCCTGATAACATTGAGATAGTGGCATCTTGATTTCGTCAGCATGTTTGCATGACCACAGGACAGGTAAGCGTGTTCCCAATCCTTTACTAAAGGTGCCAAGTTGGCACTCTTGCTATAGAAAATTCGGTAAGAATTATGGCTTCAGTATCAATGTTACGCGACTGTGGAATCACTAAATGAAAAAGTCAACACCTGCTCAGGAAGCAGCAAAGCCCTTCTTGCAGAATAGTCCAAGGCAACACAATCAGATGCATTTTATCACTGGAGACATCTGTAATGCACGATATAAGAAGCATACAACATACAACAGCTGTGGCAGGCCTTAAGCAAGGCATTAGCGAACTGCGACAGCAACATCCTGACACTGCCCGGCCAATCCTGCTTGGCACTGTCACTATGCAGCTATTTGACTGCACGACAAGCAATCCTGGCTGCACAATGCTTTCCTTGTTGGTGGTGGTGTTGAAAAACACCATTTTGGTAGCGTGCACTGGACACCCAAGCTCAGCATTAGCAGCACAAGGCCACTGCTGCTGTACTTAGCAGCCCAGGCACGCAAGCAGCAAAGTCAGCTGCTTAAGCACGCTCGCCACGGATGCGACGTGCCAGCTGGATGTCCTTGGGCATGATGGTCACACGCTTGGCGTGGATGGCACACAGGTTGGTGTCCTCGAACAGACCCACCAGGTAGGCCTCAGCTGCCTCCTGCAGGGCCAGCACGGCACTGCTCTGGAAGCGCAGGTCTGTCTTGAAGTCCTGAGCGATCTCACGCACCAGACGCTGGAAGGGCAGCTTGCGGATGAGCAGCTCTGTGGACTTCTGGTACTTGCGGATCTCACGCAGAGCCACGGTACCGGGCCTGTACCTGTGGGGCTTCTTCACACCACCTGTGGCTGGTGCGGACTTGCGAGCTGCCTTGGTGGCCAGCTGCTTCCTGGGGGCCTTGCCACCAGTGGACTTACGAGCGGTCTGCTTGGTACGAGCCATTGTAGCTGCTTGATGCTGGTTGCAATCTGGATGTGTAGCAGAAAGCAGGGTCAAGAAAGCAGGGTCAAGAAGGGATATATAAGCAGTTGGAGTGAACATGGCCAGTTAACTCAGCGCTCACGACCGCTCAGCTGCCAACTGGAGTTGCAGAGTCGTTGTTCACCTGCTGGCAAGGGTATATAAGCTGACACCTGCCTCGGATCTGCCAACATACTACAGCCTGTTCACACTTCATACACAGATAAGCATCAAACATGTCTGGACGCGGCAAGGGTGGCAAGGGTCTGGGCAAGGGTGGAGCCAAGCGCCACAGGAAGGTGCTTCGCGACAACATCCAGGGCATCACCAAGCCAGCCATCAGGCGTCTGGCTCGCCGTGGTGGTGTGAAGCGTATCAGCGGCCTCATCTACGAGGAAACTCGTGGTGTGCTCAAGGTGTTCCTTGAGAACGTTGTGCGTGATGCAGTGACATACACTGAGCACGCCCGCAGGAAGACCGTCACAGCCATGGACGTGGTGTACGCCCTCAAGCGCCAGGGCCGCACCCTGTACGGCTTTGGAGGTTAAGCAGCTTGCTGCTGACCTGCTGCCTGCTGTGGAGTGGTTGGTCATGGTGATCGGCCACTGCTAGCAGTGCAGCCCCCTAAAATGGTGTTTCTCAACACCACCATTATCCTGGAATGTGTGTACTCTTCATCAGCATATCATGCAGCCCACATCAGGTCCCGATGCCATTGTCCTGGAGCAGCAGTGGCACAATGTCAGCAAGTTGTGCAAACTGTATTGCTGCATCCAAATTACCTCCCTGCACCATGCCTCTGGACCTGTCAATGGTCAAAACGACAACGTTCAACTCCTGCACACTTGGCACCACTGGCAACCATTGGGTGATAACAGTGGGGAAGCGGCCACCAGAGACTTAAGGTCACTTGCACCACCTTCATCAATGCCGATGCTTGAGCTGTAGTGAAACAGCATCGGCACACACTGTTTGTATAACGCAGTGGATTGCAACCATCAGTACTCCAACACAGTTGAATTTCAGGTGAGGGTAGTCCTTCAGGCTGCGTTCTTCCTGAAAGTCCTCAGGATGCTGCTTTATACTGCTGATGCCTCATGTGCCTGCTGCAGTTCCAGAGCCAGCTTGTATAATTTGCTGCGTGGTACCTTGAACTGTTTGGATAGCTGCCTAGAGGCATGTGACACGGTGTTGCCAGCTGATAGCTCACGCTGTAAGCACTGCCTCAACAGCTGGTCCAGGTCTGTGGGTATGACATGCAAGGCAGCGTCAGCCAGTGCAGGCTTAATGCAAGGCTGATGAATTATGACAGATATATGTTAATCACAAAGTGGTACACATCAGCAGAAAATCTCTGAACAACCACAAAGATCACCAAATAAACCCTGGCGGTCAGCCTATTGTGAGCTGAGTTGTGATGTAGACAAGGGACAAGACATTGGTGTAATTTGCCTGGCATGTCAGCATGCCTGATGCGTGAGGTAAGGGTTACCTGGTTCATCACCGGGGGAAACCACAACATCAGCACTTCCTGTCATTGCTGCCATGGCCCTTATTGCGGCAGCCCCTTCAGAGCAGCCCTCCACCAGCAGTACAAGCTCACCCTTTACCACCCCAGCACGACGCCCTGATGGTCCAAATTCATCCAACAGGTCTGAAAGTGGGCCCCTGAAACAATAATTTCATGGCAATGTCAGCCTACATAGGCTACATGCACTGCCGTTTGCACTGGAGCTGTTGCAAGCAGCTCCTGCACATGTGCTTGAAACCACAGCAGATTCTGCTGTTCAACTAAGCCTCAGAACAAGCAGCTAGTAACGTCTATGACCCACCTGGCACCAAGCAAACCCTGGACTAGGATTTCTATGACGTATAATCATATTTGAGCAGATAACAGAGTCATTATCATTGACTCTGTTATCTGATCCCCGAAAAAAACTCTTCTGGGCATCCTCATTGCAGGAGGAGCTGCGCTTTTGAAGCTGTGTGACCTAACCTGTAGAACTCTTCATGCAGCTTGGTGAGTTCTCTGGCCACCACTGCTCTCCTGTTCGGCTGGAACACGTTCAACATGTCAGACAGGACCGCCGCCAAAGCATGTGGTGGGACATAGAACACAAGTGTAGCAGGTATATTGGCAACCTGCACAAGGGACATTGAAGCAGTGACAATGGTTGGTGGCGGTACAACTGCACTACACCTCAGCACTGGCAAGAAGCATTTGAAAGTGCACCGAGTCAATGGAGATTCCCTCCGAGGCTCCTGTGCTGCGCATTTTGACTGTACATGAACTGTTGACCAACAGCGGGGTAGATAGCAATGCCAGGATTGCTCCTCACAGTACAGCAGGCATATATTTGGATCGATCCTGGTCAGGACTGCACATGTTGGCTGCATGAGCTGCCTGACCTGTCGCAATGTCTCACATCTCTTGCCAGTCTTTGGTGGTAGGAAGCCCACGAAATGGAAGCTGTCTATCTGCAGCCCCGAGGCCGCCAGTGCAGCAATGGCTGCACAAGGTCCAGGCACTGGCACAACACTGACACCTGCTGCTACTGCTGCAGCCACCAGCAGCGCACCAGGGTCTGAAATAGCTGGCATGCCCGCATCACTTACTAGGGCAATGGGCTGCAAAACACAGACACATATAAAGCACTGCCTAGCAACCAAGTACTGGGGCAGCTGTGCTGGCAATTTGATAGGACAGCCTTGCAGGCAACTACATATTATATACACCAGCAGAGCACCAGGGTCTGAAATAGCTGGCATGCTCGCATCACTTACTAGGGCAATGGGCTGCAGAACACAGACACATATAAAGAATGGTCTAGCAACCAAGTACTGGGGCAGCTGTGCTGGCAATTGGATGGGACAGCCTTGCAGGCAACTACATATAATATATACACAGACAACAAATTGAAGCCTTCCACTTGCAAGTCAACACTGAAGTCTAATAGGTGCATGCATGTACATTGGCAACACAGCAGTTTTTCAGCAGTTGCTAAGGTCGTCGTCAGCATGCCCAGTCCAGGACCAAGCATCTCATGGACCCACCTCACCACGTTGCAGTCGCTGAATCACTAGATCTTGCCGCTGCTGCTCATTGTGCTGATGATAGCTGAGCGTCTGTGTTCTGATGTCAAAATACTGCAATAATTTTTGGGTATGCCTGGTATCTTCTGCCAGAATCAGGTTCACGCTTTTGAGGATTCTGATGGCTCTGTAGCTCATGTCTTCCAGATTGCCTATGGGCGTGCCTACAACATAGAGGCCTGTACAACACATGCAGTAGATCAGTGCGCTCTGACATGTTGATGGGTGCAGATGCATTCTAGCATGCTTCCCAAACAATGCTCACATGAAACAGCTGGCTGAACACCCAGAAAAGCACGGACACGGTCACATGTATCATCTGACAGGCGGAGACCGTCTCAGCAGTGTGCTGTTGCAGGCGGCCAGGCGTTCACTGCATACCTGGAGCTATAGGTGCATGGTTTGTATTGATAGTGGCTGCTGGTCTAGGCTGAGCCTCAACAGCAGCTGGTGATACTGCTCCACTGGTCTCAACTGCTTCCCCTACGTGGTAGCACTGGGCGATGGTAGACCCTCGTACACTGGATCCGGTTGACGGCTCACCACTTGTCAAGGAAACGACGGCACGGTCCCCTGTCGTTGTGAAGCTGCTTACTTGTGAGATTACTGCTGGTCGCAGGTAGTGGCAGGCAAATGCTCGCTGCGCAAGCAAACGGCCTCTATCCATCCTGTGGAAGTGAGCCATTTACACGCTAGGGCATGACACACGGTTGCTCCACTCTTTCATTGCGGCGACCATTCAACATTTGAGCGCGTTGACACGCACGGCAACTGCTCCTTGCATGCATTGTCGTTTCGGTGTTGCATGGAGCTGTACTCTACCAACACAGTACCCTGCATGCGTTTTCATTGGCTGCTCAACTGCCTATCTGCGTCAGGGATCAGGGACTTCAGGTGAGGAGTGACCACAGGTCCCTGATCCCTACCACCAAACGCCACACGTGCTGTCCTGCACGTTTATCAAGCTGGTGTAATCATCAGCCTATAACTACGTATGCACTGACCAAGGTGGTCCTCCATGGTCTGACAACAGGCCTGACACTGGTCACTCATGAGTGTTGTGATCATAACAGGCCACTGCCAGCGAGGCTGGCACACAAAGCCCATAAAGGGTTGGCCGCCACGGAGCACTTTGGCTGATCTTTCGGGAACAAGGTTCAGTTGTCAGCCCGGCTACTCTCCCGACAGATGACATTCAGCCGCTCCTTGTGAAAAGCCGCTCAACAGTGCGACTAAGTGAGGATCTGACTGTCCTGGTCGGTGCCATAACCGTGACTTTAAAAGAAATCAAGCCATGACTGTGGCAGCAGCAGCCCACACCAATTAGAAAACAACAGGGGGATTTGTCCACTTTTCAACTCGAAAATGAACTTAACATGCTATTAGTAACAGTTTGGTGGCCATGACACCTTGCATCACTCTATCACTACAGCTGGTCCTCATATGGCACGTTTCGTGGGTCAGGATAAGCGTCTTGTGGCTGCATTTGTTCATTTGTGCTGGTTGTTGCGTTGCAATCCATATACACCTATGCATGTTTTTCATAATCTTTCTGAGTCTGAGTTGGAGGTTGAGTCTGATGATCTTCTGGAAGTTGAACTGCAGATATCCAACCGGATTGAATCTGGTTTCTGTTTCTTTTTTGGTGTGCCCCCATGAGCCATCAGTTGGCTCCTTGCGGGTGGAAACCCTTGAGGTAACTTGTAGTAGTAGTAGCAGTAGTAGTAGTAGTAGTAGTAGTAGTAGTAGTAGTAGTAGTAGTAGTAGTAGTAACCCCATGCTGAGCAGGAGTTAGCCCAACGGCATGTGCTGAGTCAGACATAGCTGTTGACTCAACACCAACAAAATGTTCAAGACATTTAGCCATGCGGCAAGTTGAATTGCTGTGGTAATGTGCTGACATGTGTTGGGAGCGCCACCCTGTTATGGGTGGCACTCCCATATCACACATCAGTGCTTGTGCCTCCCTCGGCTGCCGTTGCTGCCCCGGGCCCCGGAGCCATTCAGCTGCCGCCGACGCCCCGGACGTTGGTGTGACACCAACTTGGTAAGAGTAATACCTGGCGCACCGATGGCACACCGGGTCAAAGTTGAACAGGATGCTGACAACATTTGATGGAGGCCAACAAGTCTGACTTGTACCACGGTGGTATACCAAACCAGTCCTGTGAGCGACTCTTGGTGACATATATGGATCCAGCGAAGAGCTGCTTCTCAGAACACTATGGCAATGTAGCTGCCATAACCGCAGGCATCCTTGTTGGTAGTGTCCGACAATGTCACGTTGGGTCAATATGCCGCACTGGTAGGCCTGTCGTCAACTTCACTCAAGCTGCCTGTAGTAGTCACTAACTACGGTAGTTGCCCTCCGGAGTCCAGCCAAGCGGCCCTTGGGACAATAGTCAAGTCAGCAGTCAAGTCTCCTCAAGTTGACTGATTGACTAAATGAGTCTCTGATCAAGTTCCAGGTGAGGACATGATGTTGACAGAAGGACTACAGGACTTATATTGCAAAGTGGGTTCTAGGCCACCTGCGTTAAGTTGCTGGAATCATCTACAGCATGGCTGCCAGCCATGAATCTAAGCATGCCAGAACAGTCACCCGCTTTCGTGCGCTCCAAATCAAAAAGGCCCTCCGCGGTATAAATGGCATGGCATGAGTCGAGGGCCTTGCAGGCAGCTGCTGCAGCCAGTGTCAGTTAATGTACGCAAAGTCTCTGCCCGAGTTGTTGCCGGCTTTGGTGCTCGCTTGCTGAAGCCACCAAAGATCAGGTCAGCAGTGCTTGTGGAACAGCAAAGTTTTACCATCCACTGGAGATCTAAACGAACGTCTGTACCATTATCACTGGAAACTCAGTAAGTTACTGAGAGAGGTGCAGCAGACAGTCAAACAGGCCATCCATCCCAGATGAATCTAGTTGCTAGTAGCCAGTGCTGCGGTATATACTACTGACCAATGCAGTTGAAATGCAGCAGCGATGTACTCTGTTCATGTGCTCTCTCAAGCACCAGCTGCATTGTCTAGCACATGTGGCTTCTCCAACTCAGGAGCACCCTAGAGCACACAAGCAGAGCCATACAGGTTTGATCAAAGCCATTCAGCGAGTGCCTGATAATGTCACAAAAGGGAAAGCAATGCACATAGGGGCAGCATGAGGTACATTCCTGCACATGTCCGAGGGCTGCATGCTACCAGACGCGAGCGTTTGGCAGCAGCAGCACGTTTTGGATGCGTTGATCAGCAAAGTAATTTAATTACTTACTGACTGGCCCGTGTTCAGCTGGGGCCGCGGGAATTCGTTTGGTACTCAGCAACTCAGCGGGTAGCTGAGCAGACGAGAGTCTCGGGCACAGGCGTAACACCGGCTCCTATATAGAGGTCCTCCGTTTGAGCAGTGAGCGATGTAACACTCTTCAGCAGTCTACAGCAGACAACTTTCGATTTAGAACACAGTATACAACATGGCTGACACAACAAAGGCTGCACCAGCAGCACCAAAGGCAGACAAGCCAAAAGCACCCAGGAAGCCAGCAGCACATCCTCCCATGGGTGAACTGGTGGTGGCAGCTATCTTGGCACTCAAGGAGCGTGGTGGCAGCAGCGCACCCGGCATCAAGAAGCACATCGCGGCCAACGCCAAGGTACAGCTTTATTTGCAGTCAACGTTACTGGATGTCAAGTATGCCTGATTGTTCAGCGATAGCACCATAAGTCTGATCAGCGGCCTTGCCTTGAATAGTCAACACTGACTGGAGTCAACAATGGATGCTCACTCTGCCGACCTGGTCAAATCTGCATGCCAGCGAGGAGATTCAGCTCATGCAACACCAACACGTGCAATTCTAGATGCTCATCATGCTGTCTGGCTTGCTCCTTCCGCAGGGCCTGGCTCCAGGATGGGAGAAGGTTTGCAACCGCAGCATCAGGCTTGCTGTGGAGAAGGGCACTCTCAAGAAGAACAAGGGCCACTACCGCCTGGCAGACAAGAAGGCAGCTGAGAAGCCCAAGAAGCCTGCTGCTGCCAAGAAGCCCGCAGCTGAGAAGCCCAAGGCTGTCAAGAAGCCCAAAGCTGCTGGTGACAAGCCAAAGAAGAAGGCAGCACCAAAGAAGAAGGTGGAGGGTGAGAAGCCAAAGAAGGTAGCCAAGAAGCCTGCTGCTGCTGCTGCACCCAAGGAGCCCAAGGCTGTTGAGGCAAAGCCCGCTGCACCCAAGAAGACTGCTGCACCCAAGGTGAAGAAGGCAGTCACAAAGAAGCCTGCTGCACCCAAGCCTAAGACTGCAGCCAAAGCCAAGAAGGCTGCCACACCCAAGAAGCCTGCCGCAGCAAAGAAGGCCTAAGCTGCTGTGCAGCTCTCAACTTCCAGCCGCCTGTCACCCTCTCTTGTGGTTGCTGACAGGTGCCAAAATCTAAAATGGTGTTTTTCAACACCACCACACACCAGGAAAGAGCTATCTGTGTCCAGACCAAGACTCCAAAGTATGGTCTGCTGCTAGGCTAGCTTACATGTGGGTCAGCAGCACCGCACAACCTGCATCATTTGTAGCCTGCCTAGGGTGCTGGATCAATCACCTGAGCACTGTTGGATTGCAGATGCTAACCAGATGTGCACATCGCAGCTGCTGACCACTCAGTTTACAAAGAAACATGCTCAATTCACTGAGACCAGATCCTTGTTTGGCTAGGTGCCCAACATTATAATGACACTCTTGCAAGTACCACAACAGGCAGTGCCAGCACCACAATAGACATGCAGTTCCATTTAGAAGATGTATCCTAGCCTACCGCAGGCCTATAATCTGCAATGCGACTGGCAGCAAATTGACACCTCACTGCAGCGTGTCACTGAATGGCCTGCTGCAGGGTCACTACACCTACAGCCTGACACCAGTGCTGTGCCAACCCCTTCAGATCAGTCACAGGGTCTTCCCACAATGCCGCCTGCAGCTCATTCCATGCCTCCTGGGCCCACTGCTGCTGTTGCTGCCGGCTCCCATCTGACAGTGTGGTGTCTGCTAAACTACCAGCCTCCACCTTGACCTCAGCACGCTTGCTGCCGACCAGTGCTGCTGCCGAGGGTGCTCCAAACAGGGTTGCAGGATCAAACACTGCAACAGGCGGCTGATTAGGATAGCCCTCAGGTACCATCAGCTTCAGACGCTTCCAAGGCTGAGCCTGCTGGCAGCTTGCAGTACCAGCAGCCCCATCAAGCTGCTCAGAACCTGCCTCCTTGACAGCTGCTGCAGCAGCTGTGGATGTGCTGCACTTGATGCACTCTATGCAGACAGCAATGCCACTGCCGGCAATGGTGGCTATTGTGTTGCTACTGCTGTCGCTGTCTGGCAACGCCACCAGATGCACTGCACCTTGCAGGTCTGCTTCAACCTGTGTGCACAAATCTTCAAGGTCCTGCCGATGCCGCTTACGTTTTTCCCTTTCCTCAAATGCAACTTGCATGCTGATATCAACATCTCCAGCAGCTGCTGCAGGGGATGCTGGTGGTGGCACCTTGACATCTTGGTAACCCTCTGGAAACCTCTCAGCCACTGTCATGCTGTCTATGATCGAGGTGGCCGACTCCGCAACGTTCAAGAACTGTGTTTCAACAGTGCTTGCTGAGTCATCATGCCCCTCAATGGGACCGCCAGCAGCAGCAGCAGCTCTGAAATCAGCAGCTGATGGCAGCATTCCTATGCTGGCTGTATGTGGTGACCAGTTGAGAGCATTGGCCTGTTGTTGGCCTGCTGCTACCAACTGAGCCTCTGTGGCTGTTGCGAGTGCAGTGTACAGCTTCCCCAAGGGAGAGTCTGCTGCCACACCAGCAACGGCACCAGCCAATGCACGCGCTGCTGCTGATGACTGCTTTTCTACAGCGCTTGATGCTGCTGCTGCCGCAGCGTCCTTGCTGCCTGCTGCTGCAGCCGCTGTTGCCGTTTGAGCTGTGGAGGAAGCTGCCCCAGCAGCAGCTGCTGCTGCAGCTGCTTTGGCCATATCTGCTGACCCCACAGATGCCGGCAGCACTGGTGCTGGAGGCATGTCTGGCTTGATCATCTGGGCTGCTGCTGGTGCCCCAACACCAATGGGAGGTGTGGCAGCAGTAGCAGCAGCACCAGGAGCTGGAGATGGGGCAGTTCCAGCACCCAAGGGGCTAAGAGCAGCAGTAGGACGTGACACAACCTCATCTGGTGTTGCTGCTGCACCAGCATACCCTGCTGCAGCAGGTGGTCCCATAGCCTGTTGCTGCTGTTGCTGCTGCCTAGCATGCTGCGCCAGGCCTTGCTGCTGTTGCGCTGCTGCTTGCTGTGTGTGCATTGCTTTGTACATGCCTGGCTTCTTGCTCTTGATTGCATTGAGCTGGCTGACCATATTCTCACAGCTTTTCCTCATGCTGAGGAGCTGCAGGAAGTTCTCAGGTGAGATGAGCTGTGCGGTGTCAGCAGTCACTGGCCGAGGCATGTTCAGGGCCTCCAGCAGCTGCATGAATAGCAGTGAGTGAAAGCAAGTTACAGTTGGTCCAATGCAGATCAATGCAGTGTAGGTGGTACTCCCCCCCCCCCCCACACACACACACACCCCAAAAAAAAGCCGTCTTGCTGAAGCATACAAAATGCAGCGGGACTGCAACTGAGCAAAGTGAGGTCAACATGCTTCTTGGTCAGCATAGCGCATGAGCAACAGTGGCCCAACAGTTGCACTTTATACAGGGCGAGTGTCTGTCCACTGGCTTTACAGCTGATCAGATCGATGTGGCTGCTTACCCCATGTGTCCTGTGTATGAAGCCATTGATTTTGTCCTTGTTGTTCACAGTCACCCTCTGGGACTGAAGCAGCTGATGCAGCTCATGAAGGTCTTTGCCATACCTGATTGATCACAGCAGGAGCGTGAACATCAACATGAGCAACGAGCAGAGGCTGCTTCTAGTGGGTGATGCCAGCATCAGCACAGCACATACAGAGGTCTGGACAAACAGGACAGAAGTTGAAACTGGAGTGATGCCACTGGTGACTGATCGTCACCATTTCTTTTTGGTTGGTTGATTAGTCCGGCAGAATATGGTGAATATGTGTGTTGTTTTCCGCGCACCAGTGCAGTGATTTGACGTTGCTGCAGGACTCACATGTTCCTCAGGTCATCAAGTTGCTGGTAGTATCTCACTGTGCGCGCCTGAGGTGACAGCGCTGACACCTGAGCTAAGGTTGCTGCCTTCTGAGCAACATATGCAGCCTCAGCATTCATGCGCACAGCGGCAGCAGCAGCTGCTGCAGTAGAGGTGCCGCCACCTCCAGGTGTGGATGCAGCAGCAGAAGCAGCATTGGTCCCTGCTGCTGCTGATGCCATGTGCCCTGCTGAAGACTGCAATACTTGTGGCTGCTGGCCTTGCTGCTGCTGTGGTTGCTGTTGCTGCTGCTGATGTGATGCTTGCGCCCTAGGCTGTGCAGAGGCGAGGCCATGCGCTGTGGCTGCTGCAGCAGCAGCGGCAATGGCCCCCTTGTTGGCAGCAGCAGACCCGGATGTGGGGCCATTTGAAGCAGGTCCTGATGACAACACACCACCCTGCATACGCTGCTGCTGCTGAGCTGCCACACCATGCTGCACTTGACCCATTGTCTGCTGCATCGACTGCACCTGCATTGCATTTGCTACTCCAGGCTGTTGCTGCATGTGTGGTGGCTGATGCCCTTGTGTCTGCTGTGATGGAATCTGCTGTTGCTGCTGCTGTTGTTGCTGCTGCTGCGCCTGTTGTTGTAGGTAGCCTGAGAACGCACCCACCTGTGTCTGCTGCTGTTGCTGAGGCACAATAGATGTACTGCTAGCTGGCATGCCTGACATGGCGGCATAGGCGCCTGTGGGTAACTGCTGCTGCTGCTGCTGCTGCTGAGAAAACATGACTGACTGCTGCATCCCTTGTTGCATCATGAGCTGCTGGGCCTGTTGCAGTTGGGCCTGCTGTTGGTTCACTGCTGTCTGAGCACCAACCATACCCTGTGGCATGATTCAGACCATCACAAGAACAGCAATGCATGAGCAGCACTTCTGCTTGTACAGATGATTGCACATGACTCCTTGCGGTGCTGCTGCTGTGTGTGCTGTTGCGGATGTCCGGTGCAAAGCTGCCAGCAAGCTGTTGAGGCATCTTGACAACAACGCCGTCTGCTAGTGAACATGGTATACTGGTATCCAACCGGCAACCAATGTAGCATCAGATGTAGCTGGCACATAACACCGAGATACCCTCATTGCCAGGCTCACCTGCATCTGCTGGCCCACAGTATAGTTGCTCTGTGGCTGCTGCTGTTGCTGAGACACCGGGTTCTGCATCATTGCAGCAAACCCAGCACTAGATGGACCCATCTGCTGCTGCATGCTTGAATGTTGCGGCGGTTGCTGCTGCTGCTGCTGCTGCTGTGTGGCCCCTGCCTGCTGCAGCTGTGGTTGCTGCTGTTGAATCTGCTGTGCTAGCTGTCCATAGCCAGGCATTGCTCCCGACTGTTGCTGCACTTGAGGCTTCTGAGACGACGCATGTGCTGCCGCTGCGCTCTGTGCCCTGGCAGCTGATACTGGTACGGATGGCTCGTTGGCGAGCTCTTGCAGGAAGTCATAGAAGGCCGGGTCAGCAGAGTCTTGAGCCATGATACCTCCAGCACCTGCAGCTACCTGCTGCTGCCCCTGTGTTGGTTGCTGGTGCTGCCTGTGCTGTGACACCTGCATACCTGCCTGGCCCACTTGCTGCTGCTGCTGCTGCAGGTTCTGCTGAGGCTGTTGCTGCATGTGCATCTGCTGCTGCTGCTGCTGCTGTGAAGGAATCTGCTGCTGCATTGGTGTTGGCCTGTTGAGCTGGCCCACCTGTGCGTTGCTGTACATGTTCTGCTGTGGCAGATACTGCTGTGCCATGGGCATCTGCAGCAGCAGACAGCACGTACCAGTTACTCACAAGCCACTGTGCATGCAACGCTACAGATAATGGGTCTCAGCAGGGGACACATGGCAGACTGTGTGCGTACTCAGCTAAGCTGCAGCACACAATCTCAGCAGCACAGAATCGGATTTGTGCGTCTGGCATCCACAGAGTGAACTTCTCACCTGCTGTGCTGGCATGCCCAGCTGAGCCGACTGGTACTGTGCCATGCTGTACTGAGAGGCACCTACACATCAGTACATGCCCAAGCCAAGACTTATCTCCTGCAAATCCCAGCCTTGCATCAATCCATGAAACAACACCAGCAGCTGGCAAAGAGCACATGTGGCTTGTGCAGCAGTCCTAGCAGTTCCGGCAGCAGCAACAAGCACTGAGTGATGGCATGCAGCATGTCCTGTGGTCATGGCAGCTGCGCATTTACAGGGGAGATTACCTGCCATTGAAGCTGCCTGCATGCCCATCATCTGTTGTGACTGCTGATGCTGCTGGTGCTGTTGCTGCTGCTGGTGTTGGGGCTGCTGTGGCTGATGGATCTGGGACTGCATGGCTCCTGCTGACTGCTGTGGCTGGGTGCCCTGCCGGTGTACTCTGGAAACCATATTTGTCACCTGGCGCTCGTACTCCGCCTGCAGTGACCAACACAGCAACAGCAGCAGCTCTTTCACAGTGTCATGTCCACACAGCCCATGGTAGGTAGCTACAAGCCAATGCATGCATCAGCCAATGGAAGACCACGAAACAATGACGCGATTAACGACAGGAGCAGCAGCTTGAGGAAGACTGCAGAAAATACTCAATAGCCAGTCTGAATTCAAGGAAGAAGCAGGCTCGGGGAAATCACTGCTGACAGTTACTGGCCAAACTCACTGGATTCCCGTTGCAGCTCTTCAATGCGGTTCTCTGCAAACACAGGAAAGTTTCAAACAGTTTCAACATAAAAGCTGAGGCTGAAGGAGGTGTAACCGCCACTGCTAGGTCCAGAGTCCACAGAAAGGCATCAGCTGCAAATCAGCGACTGCTGAGCCATCCATCACGACCAGGCGCTGCATAATGCTGTGCAGGGGCACACCTCAATGTTCTGGGCATACTGATGTATCGCATCTTCGGAACGGCCGAGTGCCCTTGCAGTTGCACTGATGGCTTGATAGATCCGGCCCAGCATAGTCTGCCGCATCTCAGTGCTCAGCATGCCTCCAGTGCTGGGCTGCTGTTGCTGTTGCATGCTGACGGTGCCGGGAGCGGTTGAGGTGATCTGCAGCTTAGTCAGGCAGCTGCACTGTCTTTGCAGACCACCTGTGAGAATGATTTATTGCCCTGCATAGAAGGCACTTGCAGCAGCTCAGCATGTGGAATAGCCATTATTCGACTGCTCTATAGCACGCAGGCGTAGTCAAACACAAGTATTAAGACGGCTAGACACGAAGAGGATAACACGGCTTCACTGGCCGCTTCTGGCCACTCTATCAACAATCAAGGGGTGAGAACCGGGCACGGGGAAGTCCAATGACCACGGAAGGAATGGACGTACAACACCATGACTCAAAGATAACGTGCAGATGCTGATAGCCCAGACTGCGACACTATCCCGCAACTCACCGGCCACCTGTCCTCAGTGCACATCCGCAGCATCCAACCTACGCAAGGGGCAGCACAGGCGCCTAAGGCGATTTCTAGTTATTATGCCACAGATGCAAGCTCGGGAGTCTGGTATGGCAGCGTTTGCAGGAAAGTTGCCACTGGGCAGCAACAGTTGCTGCATTGACACTGACAAGCGGAAGCTTCTTTCAGTACGCCAGCAGCAAGAATCATATCATTGTTTAGATTATCTTCAACACATGCATTGAAGGTTTGGCGGTGCCAAGAACAAGAAGCCAGAAATTCAATCCTTTAGAACCAACTGGTCATGAAGCAGTACAAGTCGGTTGGGAATGACATGTTTAGGCAGGCGCAAAACATCATTTTCTAAAAGATACAAACAGATGTTTCAGCTGAGCACTAGACAGCTGAGGTTACAACCGTACCTGAGCTTCTGTTGCTGGTGACTTTATGAAGCGAGCGCGAAATATATTCATACCTCGGCATCGCTCTACTTTAGAGCCTAGAGTGCCATCCTGATAACTTAATTTAGTATAGCACTGATGAGATGCGACACTTCATTGCATGCAACTAATCTCCAAACCACTGCTGCTGCAGCTGCCGCACAAGCGACCTGTAGTCTGTGCTTACAGCAGGCACAGACGCATGGCAAACAGCAAGTATGAGTATGTCAAAAGGTTTGAGCTGGATGATACCTTGCTGCCGGGTTGCTGGATTGTGATACGAGTGGATGGCAAGGGCTTCACCAGGTAGCTACTGCATCAAAGACATCACTTGGAAAATTTTTACTGATTCTCTGCTGTCTTTTGAATCTTACAGACTAGTACACGATGATGCGTATGGTGGCTGCTGCCTGCATGGTGCCTGTGTGCAGGTTTAGTGACGTCCACAGCTTTGAAAAGCCCAATGACAAGCGAGCACTGGACCTTATGGATGCAGCAGCAAAAGTAAGCGGCATCCCATGCACTATATTGTGCTATTCCAGCTTGATGCAGCAGCACTTTCACAGACGTGCCTGCCACAGCAGTTGAGGTATAACAGACTACATCATTCCCAAAGCCAACCTGGCAAGGTGCCAGCCTGTACTTCCATGCAGCAGGTCACAACCAGCATGGGCTACACTGGACTCAACAGCTCACTTCCTCTGATGTCCAGCACCACAAATTACAGCATATCAGGACAGACTGTCGTACTATGCATCATGTCGCTGCTGATGTTACAACTGGTTGATATCATCACCGCTGGCGTTGCCTCTGCTGCCATTCAGTGTGTACTGCGTGATTACCCAGAAGTGAAACTGGCGTATGGGGAGAGTGACGAGTACAGCTTTGTGCTGCATAAAGACACAAACCTGTACGGTGAGCAGACAGGAATCTTGATGGAGTTGCATGAGGGCTTGCAGCGATGACCGCCTGCAGGAATACCCTCCAGGTTGGCACTACCAGTGCCATGATTGTCTGTCTTGAAATGGCTGAAAATGTCACCAGCACTGCAAGTTCTTGGGATGATGCTTTCTAATGGCGTATATTTTTTTCTGCAAAAAGGAGAAGTATGTTTTTCCTCCCTACAGATCGCCAGGCATGCAGCTGCATTGGCAGGCTTGGCAGTGACCTGTCTGTCTGCTGCTTTAATGCTTAATGTACAGTGCAGGCCGCAGAGCAAGTAAGCTGGTATCTACAATGACAAGCTGTTTTACTGGCAACTATGTACGCCTCTGGTCACAGTTCATGGGAGATCAGCTGCTGTTGCAGTACACACCAGTGTTTGATGGCAGGGCGGTGTGTTACCCCACACTGGCCATCCTCAGAGACTACCTCTCCTGGCGGCAGGCAGACACTCACATTAATAACCAGGTCAGACCTCATATGGGCACAGCAATAACCAGGGCAGGCACAAAAACAGTAATGCCTCCAGCTGCAACGAGTGACCACTGCGATCATCAAAAGCAGCCTACACTGCTGCAGAAGCAAATAATCCGGTATCCAGATATGCAGTCAGCCCTGCTGCCACCACGGCATGCCACTGATGTAGTCTTTGCTGCTCATGTGCTGCAGTACAACACCTGCTATTGGTGCTTGGTAAAGTGTGGCAAAACACCTGCCGAAGCTCAAGCAACATTGAAGGTTGGTGCTGGCAACTGTTGGCTGCTGACAACACGCAAGAGCCTTGTGGTTGGAGCATGGCCATGTTTACCTGTTGGCTGTTGCTTAGGCACTAGCTGGGTTACAACCACATGCCGTACTGCTACAACCACATACCGTACTGCTACAGAAAAGTTGCATGAATCTTTCAGTCCATGACTCAGGAGCTTTGGTTACCTCGATTGCACCCTGCAGAGGACCTCATGACAGGTTTAGTAATCTTTGAGGGGAGGCTGACACTGCAGCAGTGCAAAAATAACATTCGTCCACCAACCCTCTTGGCAGTCGCAGCTGTAGAAATCGTCTGACGGTGTGGCAATTGCTCGTTTTCGCAGAGCATGTGATTCATGTGCAGTGTAGGTCCACCAAAATCATCAGGACATTATTTTTATCCTCCTGTATATCATAAAGCAGCTGGCTGTACTTTGGCGTCGTGCAGGGCCTAACTGTGTATCAAGGCAGGGGCAGTCGCATTATGCTGTTGTATTGCCACTTGACTGAATTATGCAGGGCACTGACACAGCAGCAAAAAATGAACTGTTGTTTGACCAGTTTGGCATCAACTATGCACACCTGCCAGAGCAGTTCCGCAAGGTAGGCATTGATTGGCGGAGTTGCTAAGCTGCAGTACTGTAGTATGCTGTGTCAAGTGTAATCATGTGTTGAGAGTGGTTTAGCATTGTACTGCATCCACTGGATCCAGGCATGATGTGCAATCTGCCGTGCCGCTCTCTTCTTGCACAGTTCAACTGCTGCATGCATCAGCAATTGAAGACCTCTCTAGCACAGCTGCATGCAGCAAGCCGCAAGCCATTGGACTCCAGCCACACAAATCCTGCCATCCACTCCCAACCAGACCTCACAGGTGCATCCAGCAAAGCAGTGCAGAACACTATTGGAGCAGTCTGGATGCTACTGTCATCTGTCACTGGTGGAGATGGTCACACTTTGTATATTCTGCCCATTGTTACTGTTGCTGTTGCTGCAGGGGTCTGTGGTGTTCAGGAAGCCTGTGAGGAGAGTTGTGAAGTACAGGGAAGATGGTGCTCCTGTGGAGAGGGACAAGCTGGAAGAGTGTGTGATGTACTGTGACATCATCAGTGACACATTCTGGGAAATGCATGGGCAGATGCTGGACATGACATGTTGACAAGTGAATCAGCTTCTGCTGTTTGCTGGATTGATCATTCGGATGATTCAGTTGGTAACCATGGAACTGCAGCTGCAACGTTGTTACAGTCAAAGCTGTTAACAGCAGCTAGCCTTCAAGCATTCATTAGTAAGCTATCAATGATCCATGGAAGTTTCGCCGCCAAGTTTCTTATTGCCTTTCTTGTGGCAATCTTATGGGCTCCGAGCCTGTGAGTGAGTCCCTCCCGGATGCATGACGCAATAGCCCTGTCCCATGTTCCATAATCCTGATCCTAACTTTCAGGCTGGAGTCGGCTGATGCTCGAGGCAGCCTGACGCATGTCATCAATCAAGCCTAGCACGGTGCCACCACCAGCAGAATGATGGTGTCGACATCATTGCTGATGGGCATGCCATGTCTGCACTGCACTGAATGATTCACCGTGACTGACACGTGGTGACCAGAACACACAGGATCAGGCCAGTGCATCTACCATCACTTTTAATTGGCAGACCTGCTGGGGACTGATGTAAGAGGGCAGGTACAGAACCCTACCATCGAGTTGTGTGGCAAGCTACCACCAACAGCAATCTTCACAGGACTGTGCTCTCTCTGTTGTTGCCGCCCTCCCGCAGGACCAGTTCTGTCGTCGTTATCTCACACATCCAATGTGAGCAGTGCTGGCACCTGCAATACAAGCAGAGATGAACATGAAGGAAAAACCCCTGATGGCAAGCATGTAATACATAGCATGACAATGGCTTGAAACTTCTGGAGTGGTTTGTAAGGCTCTGGACCAGCCCAGCACACCACCATGAGCAGCATGTACGCATGCGTGTCACGTGCAGTCGGTGACTAACAGGACAGGATGGGCGTGTTGCTGCAGAAACACTGAGTATCACCCTATGCTTGCGCATTTCCCCTTAGCAATGAACACTGTAGGTTTGCTCAGTTGCACTACAATCACAGTACGATTGTGGGAAAAAGGCTCACAATGGTCATTTGTAAGGTGATGGGCATTGCATTTGGGAATGGCCGGCCAGAGCCTCTCCTGCTCATGATGTGGGTCCATAAGCAGCTACTCTTGCAAACATATAATTAACAATTCTGGCAGCTGGTTGCCAAGTGGTCAGCTATTGACTGCCGTGGTGTCAGGGGCTCCCGCGTGCACGCAACGCACCTTATGGCCCGAAAAAAAAGTTAAAAATTTTGCTATTATTTTTGAAATTTCTGTTGGAGCTGTTTATAATAGTCCCGCAGCTTCTCCAGGATTGTTTCGCCAGGGGTACGCAGCGAAGCCGCTCGCATACGCTGCAAATACAATTGTGACATAAATATAGTTGCCATATTAATACCTGACTGTCGCAGTGCAACAGCTCTCGGCTGCTGACAGTGTGTTACGGGGTTTCTGGGCTTGCTAGCTGCAACCAGGCCAGCCCCCAATACTTAAATGGTCTCGCTGGGCCTCAGTGGTCATCCGCAACTCATAATCAACACCAAGAGCTGCAAGGTTGCTGGTTAAGAAGTCATCTTGCCCTGCTTGTGCCTGTGCTACGCAGAAACTGTTCCCGGTTTATTGCTGCGCCACACATTACAGACGCGAAAGTACACTTTCACTTACAGGAAGGCTTGCTGCTGGTACCCTGGCCGCATTCCTTGTTGGCACCCT
The DNA here is from genome assembly GCA_018290735.1 of Coelastrella sp. MACC-549. Classification (NCBI taxonomy): domain Eukaryota; kingdom Viridiplantae; phylum Chlorophyta; class Chlorophyceae; order Sphaeropleales; family Scenedesmaceae; genus Coelastrella; species Coelastrella sp. MACC-549. Next base: position 74,242 of record JABEVS010000207.1, on the reverse strand, counting down.
TCCCAATCCCAGCACCTCGTGCTGCAACGGCACATGGCAGGACCCTTGGGTCAACTTCCACAACACTATTGTACCTATATATGTGCACAACAAGAGGATAAAGCGCCACTGATGCTACAATACTGCACTTTCGGTTGCCCCATTTTCCTGGCCTCATCCAGCTCCCTCCCTTCAAGAAACTTGCGAGTCATTATGCGCCTACACGTTTTTGCTCTAGATTTACCTGAGGAGTTGACGTCTATGCCTGGTGGAAGCCAGTATGAGCCACACTGACAGCTTCCTATGTCTGCACTCCACCCTGGCAATGAGTTCATTGGAGCCTTCTATCAATATATGGTGAAATAACGTCGTTATTGGGACGGTCCTGCTCTCAGCGTCGAAAGTGCCAACATAATCAGGACCACTCCTACTGTTATACCTACTCGCTGCTGCTTGGTTTGAAGCTTCTTACTTGCACTTATTCAGCTTGGATGCCAGACTTGCGTTAATTTGCAGTCTGCATGCTGCCTTCGGCTTGTGTACAAGAGTGTGTTCTTGTTTGTGGGTGGGGGGGTGGGTGGGGGTGCCTTGCTGCTTTTGCTTTGATTGCAGTGTTTGCAGGGACCATTGCCTTGCCAGATATTTGACGGACTCCTGATTGTGGAGCTGATTGGCGAGACTGTCACAGCAGGAGTCTGATGGCCATACAGAGCAGCGCCTTCATGCCACAAGATACAGGCAGGGACAGAAAGCAAGTTGGAAGCAAGAAGCAGGGCATCGCATTTGATCATGAAGCCGTCTGAAAACCATCAGAGCATAGCAGCTGCATACAGTGTAATCTCAATTCAAGTGCATGTGGCAGAGTCACAGCGTCAATTGACAGCCAGCGGAAGTCCACGGCAGCAGAGGATGACGGCTGCACACAGTATTGGAGGCAGCAGTGTTAGTGGTAAGCAGTACATGAAGACAAGCAGGGATTCCATGCTAAGACAGAGCGGACAACAGCATGGGACGTGGAGGCAGACAAAGGCATGCAGGCAACAACGCACACGAAGGCAGGCAGGCAACATCGCACACGAAGGCAGGCAGGCAGCATCGCCCAGGAGGGCACCAAAGGAGCATCAGTCACGAAGGCAGGCAGGCAGCATCACTCAAGAGGGCACCCAAGGAGCATCAGTCATGAAGGCACGCAGGCAGCATTGCTGACGAAGGCACCCAAGGAGCATCCTTCATGAAGGCAGGCAGGCAGCATTGCTCAGGACATGTATGCATGCAGGCGGCATCAGTCATGAAGGCACGCAGGCAGCATTGCTGATAAAGGCACCCAAGGAGCATCAGTCATGAAGACACGCAGGCAGCAATGCTCAGGACACGTATGCATGCAGGCGGCATCAGTCATGAAGGCACGCAGGCAGCGTTGTTGATGAAGGCACCTAGGAGCATCAGTTATGAAGGCAGGCAGGCTGCATTGCTCAGGGCATGTATGCATGCAGGTGGCATCAGTCGTGAAGACATCCAACGAGCATCAGTCATGAAGGCAGGCAGGCAGCATTGCTGTTGAAGGCACCCAAGGAGCATTATTGATGAAGGCAGGCAGGCAGCATTGCTCAGGACATGTATGCATGCAGGTGGCATCAGTCATGAAGGCACGCAGGCAGCTTTGCTGCTTTTTGTGCTGCTGTTTGTGCTGTGGCACATTGCAGCTGCAGGTAGTGCCTTGAGGGTTGTGTCCACCATGCCAGTGAGCGGGCTTGCTTGATAGACATGACAGACAGCACCGAATTGATATGCATGTCTTCTTGCAAGTACAGTTGCAGTGCATGCTGGGTAATCTTATCTCTCTTTCTAGCCTTGTGTGCTCCTTGCACATACAGCGGGTGTTGCTTGTTGGGGTCTGGGTGTTTGTGGCTGCTGCTGCAACCTGTACAGGCCAGCCTGGACTGCAAGTAGTCTCCCACAATCGACTCAAGGGTCTTCAAGATTCATGTGGAAGTTCTGTGTATACCAGAGGGCAACTCACCGTCAGTCATCAGGACAAGCTAAGTAGGCTGTAGCTCAAGTTGCCCAGATAAGAGCAGGACAGCCAGTTGATTAGCTGAAGTGCAGAGAGTGTGCAGTGTAAACCCTTTGTAGACAGCCCGGATGTGCTCCAGGCAGCCTAGGATTGCTCCAGATCTGTTGCACCTGCTGTGCTGTTTACGGCCTAGGGTGCATGCAGTGGTGGTGGCTTTTTCTGCCTGCTGCGTCTTGATGCAGGTTTCCGCCATGTTGCATACCGCTACACACTCTTGCTGCTCTGCAGTATCAGACTGCAATATGGTTCTTCAGTCGAAGGGACTCTGTTCCACAGTGAGAGCCAGCAGCACTGTCATAGGACGACATGCTACTTACTACATTATAATAGCAGCATATTCTGCACATCACGTCACCATGATCACAGCACCATGAGCCAACTGTGTACACGTGCAAATATCTATGCTTCACCCTGGCCAGCAGCTGTGACCTAGGTAGGCAGCCACATTGGTAGTTCCTTGTTGCCATATCTGGCTGGGGTTGGATCGTGCTGCCTGCATGGTAGTCATTCCAGGTGCACTGCCAGGTGTAAACTATAAATTGGTGAATTCAAGCAAGCAAGTCATGAAGAACATCTGTCAGAAGGAGGTGTTTGGTATGACTACCCTCCGTATTCAAGCAAATGACACCTGCAAACTCCGTACATGCCCTCTGATCAGCTTGCAAACTTCCAAGCAGTGCAGCAAGACTGCATGCAGCCTGCAGCACACAATCATCACCAGTTGCAGACTCAATAGTTGCACCTGCAGCCTATCACTGTGTAGTCATGAGGAGTATGGGTATCTTCATCTCTGGTCCAGTGTCATTGGTTGGCTGGGATGTCTTTGGTTGGTGGGAGTTGTGGCTGAACGTAAGTACTGCAGGTCATTACTACATCTCAAAAAGCAATGAAGCTACACATCGGCACCAATAAGGCCCAACTCTGCAAGTATTGCTGCTGGAGCACCAACAACTGATCAGCTACTTGCATGCAGAGTACTTGCAATCTTGCAAGGTGGCTCATGTGTGACTGTTGAGGAGCATGACGCCCGCATTTGCTGGTGGGGGAGGGTCTTGCTGCTCTGCTGTTGCTGGAAGCGCAGGCTGGTCACTTTTGCGAATCTGTCTCAAGAGGACACTGTGCTCATCCTCTCGAGCCTGGAGTGGTGCTGTTTGAGGTGCAGTTGTCCACCATCATGAGTAGGCTGTTTGGCTGCATCTAGCAAATGCAGAACTTCTGGGGCCGGCATTCTCTTGTTAACATGTTCATCATGCTCAGCTCTTTACCATTGCTGTATACCTCAAGCTTGGTCTAATCACTTGGGCACGTTTGTTCTGCAACATGTAGCACCTGCCTGGGTTGGGCCCTGCTCGGTTTGGATTCTGCCTGCTGTTCTCAGCTGTGCAGGTACCCACCCTAGCCGCTCATTGTCTACTTGATTAGTACATTGGTGTCTCTAACGTTCTGAAGGGGAGTTGCATTCCGGTAAACCTGCTGGCTCCAGGCTCAGATGTGTCAAGTCACTGTGCCCATTGTGTGTCAGTTGTACATCTGAGCTGCAGCCTGTTGCAGTCTGTGTCACTAATGCCGTCAGTAGTAGGAAGCATCTTTGGGCTGACGTAAGGGCAGGTGGTCCTTATCATGATGGAAGGGTGGGGGGGGAGGGGCCTGGGCTGCTGTTGCTGCTGTTCTTTTCTACAGGTGCTATGTGTGGTGCTCTGCCTTCCATATGATTCAAATCATTGTGCCGCTGGTGCTAGAGGAATTGGTGTACAGTCTTCCAGACTGGCGATGCACCCTGGTTCAGGCTGATGGTTCCGGTAAATGCCCCTCTGCATCCTGTGGCTGCTGCATTCACCTTTATATGCATTCAATTACAACCTGATACACTTGTCAGCATGATGGTGCATTGCTGTCTTCTGCGGGTGGTAGCAGTGCTCTCCTGTCTTCTTTGTGGGTGTGGTTGGTGCTGCTCTGCTGGCTGGTACTGTAGGTCAACTCTGTTGGCCAGGACATCTGCAACGTGCTTGGTGTCTGGGCTCTATCTCTGGTACGGCTCATTGATCGTGCCTCATGCTTGCTGGACACCCTTGCTTGCTTGCTTGCCTCATCTTCACATAGCATTTCTGGTTGCTATGCCCACAGCATATTTCTATCTTGCTTGCATGCTGCGGTTTTGGCTCTGCTCTGCTGCACATGTGCCTGCATGTGTTGGGTGGGAAGGGGTTGTGCGCTGTTGTACGGATGTGTGCGCAGGTCCAGCCGTCTCATCTCCTGGATGTATTGTGGCGAGCATATCACAGCCTGCTGGCAGTGTCCCAGGTTGAGTCATGAACACAAATTGTGCCTCAGATGCTGTTGATACCTGCTGATGTTGTGCTGGCTCTGCTACTCTGTTGTTCCATGGTTCGCTATGCTTGTGCCTGACGTGTGGTACTTGCTGGCAGCATGTGAACAGCAGCAGTAGGTGTGCTTGTTTGCTTGGTCTGGTGCCTGTAGTTGCCTCCATGCAGGCGGGCGTCACGAAGAAGATGATCGCTGCCTACTGTAAGCTGCTATGGGTCTTTGTAAGCTGCTATGGGTCTTCTGTCAGCAATGTCAGCTACCTGACCTGCATTCTGCCCACATGAAGGCAGTGCACAATTGCAGTCAGTCAGTGCTGCCCATCACTTCTAGAGTGGTGCATAGGTAGCATGGTTTGTTTTCGTATTGCACTGGCAGTGCTGCAGGCAATTGACAAGCTTGTAGGGCCTGCCCTGTCATCTCATACTGTCTGTGGACTGCTGCCGGGCATTAAATCAAGTGCGCGGCTGGTCAATGCATGCTGCTGTCAGCTTGTGTCTGATCTGCCTTGCAAATTTTCCGCTTCGTTGCCTTCTTCCTGCTTCTGGATCTGCCTGCACCTGGCGCATGTTGTGTCTAATATGCATGCCATGTCTGATGCAACATGTTGCATGGTGGGTGGTGCTCAGCTGCCAGGTGCTGAGTGCTGCTCACCCGTTCAGTTGGCAGGGTGGCTGTGCAGTAATTCCACACCCCCTGTCAGCTGGACGTCAGGGACGGCGGGCTTGCCGTGGTGGGTGTGCAACTGCTGCACCCGCTATTTGAGGGTCCGACCCCCTCTTGTCCCAAGACCCAACTGGAGTTTGGCAGGTGTTCTCAGTTGTGTAGCATGGCAGGATGATATCTTTCTGCAATACACATCTGCAATTCTTGATGCTATTTTGTTGCGTGCATGTCACCATCTATTGCGTGCTTGTCCAGAGATGGCGTTAGCGGCCGCTGCAAGAAACGCTCTTGCTGCTGATGCACACAGAGGGTGTCCTCTGTCAGGCAACAGAGGGAGGTGGTGGTGTCGCAGCAGAAAACTCCTTGGGCATTTGAACCTACCACACACTTTCCAACATAGGTGTGGCACCTTGATGATGTCGATAGTGGCATTATCACGCTAGGGGCCTCCCAACATGCTTGATATACCACCCTGCTGGGTCGTACACTGTCATGGTGACATTGAGTGCAGGAGTGGCATTAAGCCATCTTGAGAGGCAAGAGAACATTCAGGACATTTGCCACAGCTGGAAGTATGTACAGAAAGACATCATGATAATGAATGTTTTGCATTGTGCTGAACTCTAATAAAGTTGACATAACCATACAAGAAGCGGCACCGCCTGCTTATTGCTCTGCACCCTGGCTTGCCTGCTTGCTCTTCAGACAACTTGAGCGCCATTGACTATTGAGGCAGGCAGGCACTGATGCACGTTTCGCATGTCAGCTCATTCATTGTTGCATGGGCTCAGTTTTTCTTTTTTGACATGAGACCACTGCCGAGCGGTGCCACTGCTGCTCTTGCTGAGCTACGTGCATTGCTACCAGATGGACTGCTGTCGTGGACACAATCCAGGTTGATGGTGGTGTTGAGAAACACCATTTTAGGGGGCTGCACTGCTGGCAGTGGCCAATCACCATGACCAACCACTCCACAGCAGGCAGCAGGTCAGCAGCAAGCCGCTTAACCTCCAAAGCCGTACAGGGTGCGGCCCTGGCGCTTGAGGGCGTACACCACGTCCATGGCTGTGACGGTCTTCCTGCGGGCGTGCTCAGTGTAGGTCACTGCATCACGCACAACGTTCTCCAGGAACACCTTGAGCACACCACGAGTCTCCTCGTAGATGAGGCCGCTGATACGCTTCACACCACCACGGCGAGCCAGACGCCTGATGGCTGGCTTGGTGATGCCCTGGATGTTGTCGCGAAGCACCTTCCTGTGGCGCTTGGCTCCACCCTTGCCGAGACCCTTGCCACCCTTGCCGCGTCCAGACATGTTTGATGCTTTGCTGAATGTGTATAGATGAGGCAGAAGTCAGTTGGCTGATTCATGTCAGGTGTCTGACAGGTTATATAGCCTTGCTAGCAGAGCAACATCGACTCAGCGACTCAAATCAGCAGCTGAGCGGTCGTGAGCTCTGAGTTCGACCCGCTATCTTCACTCGAAACTATAAATACCCCTACCCAAGCCTGTTGACAGACATCAATAAGATTTTCGAGTCTTAAAATTATTCAGATCAACAACAGTTACAATGGCTCGTACCAAGCAGACCGCTCGTAAGTCCACTGGTGGCAAGGCCCCCAGGAAGCAGCTGGCCACCAAGGCAGCTCGCAAGTCCGCACCAGCCACAGGTGGTGTGAAGAAGCCCCACAGGTACAGGCCCGGTACCGTGGCTCTGCGTGAGATTCGCAAGTACCAGAAGTCCACAGAGCTGCTCATCCGCAAGCTGCCCTTCCAGCGTCTGGTGCGTGAGATCGCTCAGGACTTCAAGACAGACCTGCGCTTCCAGAGCAGTGCCGTGCTGGCCCTGCAGGAGGCAGCTGAGGCCTACCTGGTGGGTCTGTTCGAGGACACCAACCTGTGTGCCATCCACGCCAAGCGTGTGACCATCATGCCCAAGGACATCCAGCTGGCACGCCGCATCCGTGGCGAGCGTGCTTAAGCAGCTTGCTCTGCAGCTTGCGTGCCTCGGCATCCAAGTGCAGCAGCAGTGGCCGTGTGCTGCTGCTGCTGTACTTGGGTGTCCTGTGCATGCTACCAAAATGGTGTTTTTCAACACCACCACCTACACGGAAAGTGCTTTCTCTTGTGGCCAAGGCCCCTTACAGTACAGAGAGTATTCAGAAGGCAACCAGCAGACATGTGCATGAGCTGCTGCAAACAAATTGACTGCTGATGGAGAGTTGTGAAATAGGTACAATGCAAGTGCTGATCATCCTTTATCAGTTTTGCTGTGAGTCGCGCAGGCTTGTAGCTAGTATCTGCTGTTGGCAACAGAAGACAGCGTAACAGGGTGTGCATGCAACTGACAGGAGTGCACAGCGGCTTAATTATCTCAACCACTGCAAACAGTTGTGTCATTTGTGAGGCGGCAGGGCTACCCTTTAAGTGCGTCTGACTTGATCACCACCAAGTCAAGTGTACTGGCACTACTGTTGCGCAGCTCAAATCAAACCCTCGCTGCATCAACAGGATTTGTCCGACATGGGAGTCCCATCAAACCGGGTCAGCACGAGATCATTGCCTACTCCAACATGCTGTTGCAGACTGTCTAGCAGTCCGGTTTGTGAGAGTTATCATCTGCTCATGAACAAGCATGTGCTGGCTCTATGCAGCAATCCATATGCTGTGTTTGTGCCCTGCCAGTCTTCTCCTTCCTTGTCACTGCATTTGATGTACACTGGCTCAATATTTCGTAATCGCACCTGACGTCCAGGAACTCTGACTATGGTGAGCATGTGGGAGTCAAGTTGCAGAGCCAGAAAGGGCCTTTAAAGTGTGTCCAAGTGCCATATGGCTGAAGCAGGCAACTGCTGCATCAGGAAGTAAAACTATAATGCCATTGGGCAGCACTGGAGGATTGACAATTTGTTAACAGGCGCATCATGATACCACAAAGTGTGATGATAACCAATAATATTGATACACATGCACCGTGACAAGTACCGCCTGGCTAGGCTCCAGTGCAGATGAGCACCTTTGTAGCTGCCTCACAGAATGAGCGCCATCGCATCTCATGCACCGCCATCACCCAGTCACCATCTGTGTCAAGGTAAACCACCTTGAACCGCGGCCAGTCTCTGTCAGGCAGCAGGTGCGGAAACTCGCTGCTCAGCTGCCGCCACAGCTCCTGCCAGCCCTTCAACTTGGTCAGCTGCACACCAGCCAGGTGCCAGTCACCACCGTCAGGAGGCTCCACATACACTTCAGGCACCTGTTGCTGCTGCTGCTGCTGCTGCTGCTGCTGCTTTGCATGCGCATCATCAGCTGCTGTTGCATGATGCGTTGCAGCCAACATAATCTGACCCTGTATCTTTGGCTTTGCCGCAGCGATTGCCTGCTTGTGATCTCTTTGAGCTGCCTCCTGCTTTTCCTTCTTGGCAGCTACCAACTGCTTTGCTGGCTTCTCAGCTACTGCTTGCTGTTCTGCTTCAGCGTCATCTGGTGCAGCAGCTGCCAGGGCTTTGACAGCTGTCACTGCATTTGTGCTGCTCTGCTTCGCCAACCTGCTCTGTTTATGTGGCGGTGGCTCTCCAGCTGCACGACCAATACCTGCTGTTGCTGCTGATATCTTACCCCCAGTGGGTTGCTTGTGAGGAGGAGAGGTACCAACAGCTCCCAGTTCAGGCCGCTGCAGGAAGACATGCAGTACCCCACAGAGGACGTAAGCACGAGCGCGATGGACACGGCTGTAACTGGCAGCATCCACTCACGCCGGTCTGCCTGCTGGCCAGAGAGCCGCATAGCGTGTACTTTGTCAGCACAGGCTTGTTACTCAGCAGCTTGGCACACCAACTGGGCATGTGCATACAACTGGGGTACGCTTAGGCATACTTTTCAATGTCAGTATATATTGGCAGACTGCCGTGTCTTACCTTGACCCTGTTGGGCGCCTGCTGGTCACTGCCTGAGGCCTTGCTGGCCTCCTTGGCTGCTGCTGCTGCTGCTGCTGCTGCTGCTGCCTGTTTGCTTTGTGCCAACTTCCGCTTGACTGTTGTCACCCCCTCGTCCGACTCCTCCTCACCAGTAGCAGCACCAGCAGCAGCCAAAGCTGACAGCACTGCAAGCGAACACACAGCACATGATAGGTAAATACACATGCGGCGGCAGCAGCAGCAGCAGCGGCAGCAGTAGCGCCTAGCTTTGCAAAGAGTGCACGTGATTCAGCAGCCTGACACTAGCATCTATGAGCAGGGTGCATGTGAAGGGCAGCCATGCATTCATCAGTCGACAATGTCAGATGCTTGATCGCTTGGTGGCACTCAAGGTGTGCCAGCTGTAGCTGTTCTGAAGCAGCAACCAACCTGATGGCTTCTTCTTTGATGGCAGCTGCTGTTCATCTCCTGGCTTGCTAGCTGCAGCACTGACATCTGCAGCTTTGCGCTTCACCCCTGCTGCAGCACCAGCTGCTGCTACTGACTTGCAAGGGCTTGCTGCTGCAGTGCTCTTTTGCTGTTGCTGCTTTTTAACCGCTGTTCCTTGTGCACCAGGTTTCTTTTCTGCTGCTGCTCCTGCCTTCTTCTCTGCTGCCTTCTGCTTCGGTCCATGTGCACCAGCAGGTCCAACTGACTCCTTGCTTGGATCAACCTTGGCATGTGGCTTTGATGCTGCATCATCTCTTGTGACAGTAGGACCTCCACCATCATAGCTGCTGTGGCTATGGTTGCCACTACCACTAGGTGCCGCAGCTGCTGCCTTTCTGTCCAACTGCTGAGCTGCTTTATTGGCAACTGGTGCAGTCTTCTCAGCTGCTTTGTCAGCTGCCTGCTCCTCCTGCTGCTGTGGCTGGTGTTTGCGCTGGTGCTCTTGCTTGGTCCTACCTGAAGTCAGAAGTTCGCTGATTGTGTCACTCACGGTATAAAGAACCCACAAGCCATGCTAGGGGCATCAGAACTGAACGCGCTGCTGCTGAAGCCTGTCCCTCAGGCACTCACCAACTGAGCAAGCAAACTGTTTCTGTCCCATTAGTCAAAGCTTGTACAAGCGTTACACTATTAGATCACCACTTGGCATTCAACAGCAGGGTGCATATTCAACAAGCTGTACTGACACTGCCGCTGATGCAGGTGCTGCAGGTGTTCATGACAACTGCAATGCCAACACACCTTTGGGAAGATTGGGCATCGCCCCTGGTGGCCTAGTAACAGGCTTTGCAGACAATGTGATGGCGTTGTCAAGGCAGAGACCCAGCCCCAGCATGCCTGCTGGCTGACTACTCTTGGCGCGGTTGAGGGCAGTGTGAGGTGTGTGGTGATGGCCTGCTGACTTGTTGTGCTGAAGAGCAGAGGCTGGGGGAGCTGCAGCACCAGCTGCTGCTGTCGGGGGTGCCACAGTTGCGCTGGTAGCTCCCTTGGCTGGTTTGGCATCTCGCTGCTGTTGTTGCGGCGGCTGCTGTACATTCAAATGCTGCTGTTGTGGTTGCTGGTGCTGCTGAGGCTGAGGCTGTGCTTGCTGACTGTCCAGGGACTGCTGCATCTGCAGCTGCTGTGGTGCTTGCTGCTGTTGCTGCAGTTGGGGCTGGGGCTGCGGCTGCAGAGGCTGCGGCTGAGCTGCTTGTCCCAGCGTCTGCTGAGCAGTCTGATATTCTTTGGCATCCTGCAGCTGCTGCCGTTCCTGATTCCCCGGTTCTCCTGCATCAGCTGACATGGTTGCACCAGTTGCTACAGGTTTAGCCACTGTCTCAGCCGCTTCAGGAGCAGCTGGCTGACTGGCTGCAGAGCGCTCATTGATGGGTGTGGCTGCTGCAGCAGTTGCATCCTGGGCAGCACCTGTTTTCGCATCTGCTTGAGCTGCTGTAGGTGTTGACAGGGCTGCAGGCGGAGCTGGCTTGAGTTGTTCCTGCAACACACCACCGACACTGACATAAGATCAAGCAAAGGCACGCTGATAGCACCAAACAGACCTGAAGAAACTGCATAACGCACGATGCCGTGCTAGGCAGCATGCCTATCTCAATGCAGATAGTACTTGTGTGCAAAGTAGGTCACATCAGTGCAGACACCTTGTTACCCACATGAGCAGGGGCAGGAGGAGCGGCTTGCTTCTGTTCTTGTTTGCAGGTTGCCAGCCATTTGTGCTTCAATAGTGCTTTCGACATTGCTCCAGGCCAGCTCCGCTAAGAGTCTAATTGTTTGAAAAGCTGATGGGACAGCCTGCTGCAGGGCCCCGACACACGCGTTGATGTAGGGCCATGTAATTCAATAGTTAACGCTAGTATAGACCTGAAAGACGTAACAGGGGTTGAACAGCTGCGATGCAGCTCTTTAGAAGACCCCTGGTTAAAGAGGTCACATGAGGTGCTTGATGAAGCGGTAATACAAAATAAGTAGATAGTGCCAAACCAGGCTGGCCAAAAGGGAAAGGGCCACCATACTTCTCAAGGCCTGCGTGAAGTGTCCTCACCAAAAACCTATGCACCCTTGAAGCCCTGGTTTCTCGGCCAATTACAGTATCTATGGCTAGTCAATTGTTGCGTGGCATACTCCTGGCTGCTGCATGCCCTTGACTGCGCCTGCTTCATCTTTACACTTGCTAACGAGCCTGTGCCCATCGACCTCATTCCCAGATAAACATCGCCAACGCTATGGCTATGACTATGAAAACATCTATCAGCAGGTCAACTGGCCTGCAACGTAGGATCAGCAGCAGCAGAGTGGCAGTCCCTCGCCCAATCAGGGGCGACAGGCGCACCGCTGTCGTTGTAGAAGCGAATCTGTTCGCACGAGCAGTCCGGGTCATCAAGAGTTATGCTAACCAGATAGGTGGGTTTGTGTGCATGCATGCACACTTCGCACCACCCCATCAGGGTGGCCAGCACCACTGCCTGTAGTGCCTGCTTACACACGAGGACGTACCGACTTGTGCATGCAGTCTCATCAGCTGAAGACCCGGAAAAGCTATTGGATCAGGTCGTGACAGAGATGCAGGAGGACCTCATCAAGATGCGACAGGCGTCAGCTCAGGTACAGCCCTGTACCCTCAGCACACCTTGCAGCAAGCTATTGACGAGCCTGAGATTGTGATTTCATGCATGTCTACCGCTTGTGCAGGTTATGGCCTCACAAAAGCAGATGGAGGCGAAATTTAAGCAAGCACAAGCAACTGCGGTGAGTCGGGTTGCCTCACAGCATAGACAAAGCTGCCTTCTTGACTGACTCATTGGTGCTTATGAGCATGTGCACAAATTCAATGAAGCAAGCTGCAGAAGCATGCACGTGAACCGGTTTTTGTTTTCAGTGGCTGTGTGGTCGTTGTGAGAGTGAATTCTGGGATCCCTGAGTAGTCTGCACTCCATGACCGTCCTAAAATACTGCTTGCTGTCCTGCTGCTCCTTGGACAGGATGACTGGCTAAAGCGTGCTGAGCTGGCAGTTAGCAAGGGGGAGGATGAACTTGCACGTGAGGCGCTGAAGCGTAGAAAGGCCTACCAGGTGAGAGTGTGGGCAAGCAACTCAGCAGGCAATACATTATGAAGCACTGCATGCTGCCTGGCATGTAGTGCTTCTGCAGCAATACTTGCTTAGTCCTCATACTCATCGGCTGTGAGCCTGAGTACTGTCTGTGTCTGCAAGCTGTTAACCTTGCCTGTTGTGGATCTTCTGTATTGCTCACCGTGTTTTCGCAGGATCAAGCAGACGGCATGCGTACCCAGCTGGAGGCGCAGCAGAAAGCAGTTGATCAACTCATCGCAAATACTCGGTAAGCAGCAGGACGCCTTCAACACAAGATGGCTGGCATCATGTTGGCGGCAACACATGATGCGCTGATTCATCTTCTGCCCCCTTTCCTCCTTCTCGGTGGAAAAGTGGCACGTCGCTTTGTAGGCATGTTGATCAACAGCGGCAGGGTATCTGCTGCAAGTGTCTTGTCGTGTCTGCTGAACCCTCTACTGCTGCTACTGCAGTGTTCTGGAGGGAAAGCTTGCTGAGGCTCGCAGCAAGAAGGATACTCTGAAAGCTCGTGCAGCATCAGCCAAGACCAGCAAGCAAGTGCAGGAGATGATTGGCAGTCTCAACACAAGCAATGCAGTAGTGGCATTCGAGAAAATGGAAGAAAAGGTGAGAATGCCCGCAGGAATCTGGGGTGACTTGTGCCTGTCAAGTACTCAGTATGAAGCACCAATGGTGTGGGTTTAGGTTTTTTTTAGCTTTTAACAATCGTTGATATTGTATGACTGTTGGTATCATTCAAGCGCGGCAATCTGCTCAGCAAGGGTTTGCAGACCAGCAGCACTCGTGATGGGCGAGCCGGTATGTGGCGTGTTGTTTGCAGTTATCACGGGCTTTTTATTCTATGTTGAAAGGAAAATTTGACCTAGTTAGTCAGAAGTAGCCTGAAAAGCGCACATATATGTGCCTGACCTTAGCAGCATTATGCTGCATGTTCCAATAGTGGGCAGCAGCACAAGCCAGCACAAGCCAGCTGTGGCAGTGCAATTTCAACCCTTGTCTTTGCTTGACCCAGCAGTAACCGTTCAGAGCAGTGCTCAGGTGTATGCAGCAGCATGTAGGTATGTGATACCTTGAAAATTTTCAGGTTATATCAGCCCCGGAAAACAGCAGTATGGCTTGCAGCGCTATTCCCACATCACTAGAGTTGTGCGCTCACTAGAGTTGTGCGCATGGGGATTCTGAGTTTGCGGTGTAGCATACTGGTGCTGACCCTGGCTGTTGTCCCCTGTTGCACTGCACCTGCTCTGCCGTGCTGTCAGGTGATGGCCATGGAGGCTGAGAGTGAGGCTGTGGGTGTGCTGGTGGCTGGTGATGGCTTGGAGAGCAAGTTTGCCCAGCTGGAGAGCGGGACAGTGGAGGATGAGCTGGCAGCACTGAAGAAGGGGATGTTGGGGGCAGGGAAAGGTGGGCAGACAGCAATTGTGTGCTGCCAATACATTGCTGTATTGGGTGTGACACTAGTTGGGGGTGGCGGCCTTCATCTGGAAGCCTCGTCAGGTATTGAGAAGTGGACATCCTGAACTGAATATAGATGCACACAGCACAGGCAGTCCTGTTGAGGCTTGACTCTGCCCATCTCCAATGCCTGTCTATTTGAAGGCTGCAGTCACAGTTTTGTGATGCTGTTGCACGTGTCGGTGTTGTGCTCCGCAGAGAAGCCAGTAGCAGCCCTGCCTGAGGGTCGGCCCATCAAGGACGCAATTGACATGGAACTGGAGGAGCTCAGGAAGAAAGCCAGGGAGTGAAGCAGCCGTGTTTGATGCACCAGTCCTTGCTGCTGCCCGCAACCCTGTACGCAAACAGAAATGCAGCCCTGCCAGTGGCTAGAATACCAATCGTGAAGCACCATCACACGCCGTTCTGCTCTTTGTTGTGGCGCAGCAAGAGTTGTGGGCATGTAGTCATCATGTTATGTTTCTCCAGTGACGGTCGTGATGTGAAATGAAGGAGAGTGCAGATTTTACTATTGAGAGGTTTGACTGAGGGTCTGATTGCAACCTGTCATGCGAATTGCCCAGAAAATTTTCTGAATGCACAGCCCTCCTGCTGCTGTGGTACAGCTGAGTAAATGATGCAAAGAGAGGCAGAGAGATGGTTATTGTCTGTGAGTTTCTCTCTGATTTGGCTTTGTGTGTGTTTTAGTCCAGCAATTGATTGCAAGCTCGATGCCACCTATGGGTTGAATGGTGCCAGTTTCAGGGGCTGATTCAATGGTCGGACCATTAGTCAATATTGATCATACCAAACAAGGTCTCATTTGGTGTTCTTGATATCTTCAAGTTGATATTGAGGTGCAACTGTCCACCTTGCCTCAGAACGTCTTCCAACTTGGAAGTTTGAGACCGTCTCTGCGGCCGCGGCAGCCCTGAGCAACCCCGGGCTGGGCCACTGGCGTGTAGGGTTGAACAGCCTGAGTGGAACGTCCAATGATGGGCCTGGACGCTTCACCTGATGCATGCTGCTCTAACCAATATAGCAGCATTGAAGTCTTGGGACCCATATTAAATGGGCCTGTTCAACGAAGCAAGTGCAACGTGCAAGTCACTGCTACGTGGTATACTGCACTGTTACTTGAACCGTTACAGCAGCCTGCTGCACTACGGTAGTGATGATTGGCAAACAACTGGAGCAGCTGACAACAGTAAAACAGATTCCAACTGTTATTGCCGCAATAAGTCAGACTGTATTATGCTCTCGTCTGATCATGGTTGAAAACTGATACTGCATATGATACTCCAACATCATGCTGCTGCGGCAGTGCTGTACATGTGTACTAGGTACTAAAAACCCCTTCCCCGCGGAAGTCCAATTCGGCTTAGGTGTATAGTATAGTATACCTGGCAGACTCGTCCAGCTTAATAGCATGCATGCTCCGGCGGAGCGCATTCATTATGCTTCCAAAGCGCAACACAGTATTGCTGGCAAGATGTCACCTATCTGAAGCCCACTTATTGGCATTATGATGGCTCATGGGACCAAAACAAACCTGTCGACCCATCAAGTTTCCACTTGAAATGGCTGCCCTGGCAGCCAAGACCTGCCCAGTCTCATACCCGCGTTCAGGCAGAACCTCACCTGAATTGAACTCAACATCAGACTCTCTAAGCTCATGCCAACATGCATTGCACAGCACTTATCACAAGTATCATACAGCATTGCAACCATGCTGAAACAGAGATATAGCAGCAACCAGGCAGCCAGCATGAGATGTATGGACACTAACACTGCAGTAGCCTACTGCATTGAATGCAGCCACTGGTCATCAGTGCTGGTACAACACGGATGCCACAGCGACAGTGAAACCCACTGCACATAGCTGGTTGCTGACACGCCACCAATAATGCAGGACAAGGATGCGAAGTAGATGCGCTTGGTGACCACAAATTTGCAGTCATTCAGGAGATTATAAAAACATCATGTGATGTGGTGCATCCCTCCATTGGCAATCACTGGCAGGTTGTCTCTCTATTCAGCAATGCCATACATACATACCATACAACCCCTAGGACTCTACAGAGGGCTTGGCTCTCGGCATTGTATGGGAGGGGTTCTCGGGTGGTTTCCCCCTTCACAATTGAGATCGGATAATCATGCACTCCGCCTTGTCCGAAAGTGGATTGAATTCACTGGGTAGATTTGAGGCGCGGGGCCGATGGCAGTAATGCTATGGCTGCAAAGTACTGATTATTATTATACATACCATACAAGCGGGCCCCAGAGGGGCACCCCAAAGGAGCCAACAGAGTCGCTCATGGGGGAACAGTAAGGAAGTTTTGAAAGACAATTTTGGAAAGGTGTTTCATCCCACAGAGTGATCTCACTTCTCCAGCATAGAGCACTGAATAAGAAGTGAACAATGTTCGCTCAAGCTGCACGACATTGCAGGATGGACCGCCTGTTGCCGATGCCGTCTCAAGAGGGTAAGCTGTTATGCAGCCACCTTCAGCTGTTGCAGCAAGCTGTCGAGGCTCTCAAATTCTGGGGTGTGCACCAGGTCCTGAAACTGCTTCCAGGTCATGACGTCAGTGTCTTGATTATTCACCAGGTTTTTCTTGTCTGTGTCGTCTGTCTTTTTGTAAGCGGCTTCTCCAGCAGCCTGCAGCAGTGATGCCGTTGTGTGCACCAAGTGGCACAGGCAGTAAGCCTCCAGCTGTTGCAATGTTGGGGTGCTGTTTATTGCATGGTCACCAGCCAAAGCCCTTGAATGTAGACCATACTAGGCAGCAGAGCCAAATTTGGAGTACAATTGCTTACCCATGGTGTGCATTGTCGCCCAGCTTATTGCAAAGAACGGGCACTGATTGACATCAGCAGACACTAACGAGGCCCAAAAAACTCAGATTATGCTGGACCTCACAGCCTCTGGCCTGAGCCATTATGAGACGTGCTCACCATTGTGTAGGCCATGATGGGCTTGAGCCGCTCACTTCGCTGCTGCCTGAGGTCCTGCAGTGCTGCAAGCTGCCGTCGCCAATGCTGCTGGCAGCCAGCAGTGCCTTGCCAAGAGACCAGCAATCCTCAACAGCCTGATTCAGTCCCTGACCTGAGGAGCAGCAGCAGCAGTAGTGTCGGCTATGATGCTTCCCTGGTGACTAGTCACTTGCAACAGGAATGCTGTGGGCCTGAGGGTGACATTTTTGAACGTCACCATGCAATGTGGCAAGCAGCATCCCACAGCCTCAGACACCATTTGACTTGCCTGTTGGTCTGAGAGGGTGTGCAGCGTCACCTATTATGAGCACCCGGCCCTTGCCATATGCCTCTGCACTCATGTCACTTGGACGGCGGATGAACAGTCCATGTTCCACCACTGAGCGAGGTGGCGTGCCTGTGGGGTGGGGAGCATGAAACCAGGCGTAGGCACCTGACCAGCAGCCACTTGGGGCAAAGAGTTCTGCAATATTGTTCTGGTTGTAACTGTCAAGTTGCCAATTCAGGCAATACAAGCATCATACTGACTGCAGGCTGCATGCAGTTCACTTCTGCTCTGGTCTACCACCAAGCACACCGATCAAGGGCCCCTCCATGCATGAGAGGCTGAATACTGATGCATCAGCCACCTGACAGTGTCTTACGTTTTATCAAGTTACAGATGGAGTCGCTAAACCCCGCCAGTGCCTGCAGGCAGCGCTCCTTTGCCGCCTCCCCTCTGACCGTCTGCTGTTGAGCATATCCATGAGTCTCCATGGTCGTGTAGTCAGCCCTGCTGGACTGCATCTGCGTGATCATGTCAGAGGCACTCACACCGATCTCTTGCAGCTTCTCATCTGCAGGGCCATGACACAAGGCACAGGGGGTTGCATGCATCTTGCTGGGCAACTCCACCAGCCACAGCTACCCCACTCACACAGCAAGCCTAAGGCCCAACTCACACAGTAAGACCTTGCGAGCATTCATGCATGGAAGACAGATTATTCCATTCTGAATTCACATGAGGAGGTGAAAAGTCATTAGTGGGATGAGGACTAATGTAGTGATTCAGCCACCTATGCTGACTGGCTCAACTGCTGAAAGTAGTGTCGCTTTTGATGCAAAAACATACATTGTGATGTTGACTGCCATGGCCTGGCAAGCCATCTCTCTGCCAGTTGCAGCTCACCAGTGGTCTAGCAGCAGTCCACACCACATCACCACTTGATATGGGGTAACCAAAGGAAGCGGCCACTCTGCACAGTGTTGGTGGAACAGGCAGGTGGGGGAATAAGATCGTCTGCACTGACACCGCTGCTGCTGGTCTGGGGGACAACTGAGCACAAGCAGCTGTTGACTGTGAACAGTATGCCCCGCAACGTCACCCTGAGCAAAGTGACCATGCTCTACTGCTGTGGTGTTGGCATAAACAGACCAACATCCACCTGGTTGCAACACCGTGGAGGCCCTGACAGGCGTGCCAGGCATGCTGAGTGGCCTGCACCTCATGCCACACTCACATCCTGTACGAATACGCTGCTCCCCTCCGTGTCAATGCCAGTATCTGTTGCTGCCTCGGCAGGCAGCCGAGCTCTCCACATGATGGTGTGGGCGAAATCTGGTGGGCCATCAGCAGTGCACTGTCGCCGCACCCTGCTGAAATAGCCATCGGAGGCCACCAGAAGGCCGGCTTGGACGGGGTGTGGCTATTCTTGAAGTGTATCAGGACATGGTCATTGCATTCAACATACCTGGGGTGTCCAGTCACAGGTGAACCTGGTCATAGGTGAGACTGTGACCAGCTGACCTGTTTCTGTGCAGGCATGGTACATCTGTCCAGTTCTGCAAGTACCCTCATTCACTGAGCACAGTGCCATGTATTCAGCTGCCCAACATGTTTGCATTGTTCCAGGAAAAATGTTCACAGACCTGGCTCTCCCAATCTGCAGCTTCCACATAGAAACCAGGGCATAATAAGTATGGGGCCAAGTCCACCATCATCCCATTTACCTTTCAAACTCCATGCCTAGCTGCACACATGTTGGATCAGGCAGCTCGTCCAGAATTGTTTGTTGCAGCTCAGACCAGCCTAGCAGACACGGGGTCCTACAGATCACACATGCTGTTGTGAGTCCTTCATTCATGGTTCACCAGCACAGGATATGGCAATAGATGTCACAGGGTTGAGAAGAAAGAGGAGCGCAGAGAAGCTCTGCAAGGAGCTGCCTGCTGCGCCTTACTTAATGCCTTGCTTCTCCTGCTCCTGTCGAATCTCACTCCTGAGGGGCACTGCTGATGCAAGCTGACCATCAACAGTCATGACCTTGGCAGTGTGGAGGAGGACGCGGATGTCTCATGTAGTCTCTGTAAGAGTTCTGAACAGGAGAGGGGCACAAACATCAGGTGTGCATCAGTGTGTTTGAACTTCTTTCTGACCAATAAGTGCCACTTGCACTAGCATTGTGCCCGTCTAGTAGTACTTAGGTGTACCAGCATACTAACAGGATGTCACAGAGATGCACAGCAAATACATGATGCCCAATCTGCCTATAACCCTTCAAAGTACAGCATTGAAGCTCCTGGGGAGTGTGTATCTCTGCCTCGCGCTGTGTACCTGGTTTTATGGCCCTGAGTGCTTTCTGTCCATTGATACCAAGTCCCAGCCCAGCCCCACGGCGCTCAATCGCTCTGCTGCGCTCAAATACGCCAATCTACACAGGGAAAGCCGTTACAATCGTAGATCGCAATCAGGCGCAGACATTGGCGGTTAATGCGCCCAGCAAGGCTTGGGTCTGTCATCTGCTTGAGTGGTGCCCAGTGCCCCAGCCATGATTGAAAAAAGGTGCCCAGGACACTTGCTGCCTCTGGCTGTATACAATCTCGCGTCTGACCTTGAGCTCTGGAGCTGCTCTGTGAATGGCATGGGCGGCTATCAAGCCACCAGGGCCTCCTCCAATGACAGCTACATCCACTGGCAGCTGTCGCATCACAACTGCCATACGTGCGATTGGTCCGCCTTGTTGCCGCTCCAGCTACCCTGCAGACACACAATGAGCAGTGAAAGGCATTCAGCATACTTTGCCTGGTCAGTTGGGCGAATGCGTGGTTGACCAGGGCCACGGAAGCATGTAGATTCCACACTGCATACAACCCTGAACTTCACTGGCCAGTGAATTGGCCATGGCAGTTTGACCCCCTTGCTGCTTAGCTTCATCATAATGGCTGCTGTAAATTCTAACAAAACACCCGGTATGATCGCTGGAATGCGTCTGTGCCAACTTCACACCTGGCGTTGATGTGACCACCAGGACAACAAGTCACTAGACTACTCCGATGTGGTCAGTTACAGTCTTGCAGTTTGCGTAGTGCAAAGCAGCCACGCCCACTTGCCAACAGCGGCTCAGTGCGGGCAGGTAGACCGGTGTGGAATGGAAGGGACTCCTGACAACTTGTTGTCGTGCTTTGATAACTAATAGCGTGCAAATGCAAAGCAAACAGCACAGCCAGAATATGGCTGAAGAACCTTGTGTGCCCTGTGCGTGGCCGGTGTTGTCTGTTGCAAGCTGTGAAGAAGGCCTGGTGGGGCAGCATGCTTCATGACACCTGCTCACGCGTAGGCCCTTGCAGCTTTTCGCTTTTGGCACAGACATTGCTCCCAGCTAGCGCTGCTCCAGCTGCTTCAAGCATGTCCAGAGGATGGGGTGGTAGCTGTTGTTGATCTACACTTCTGCCACTAAGTTTAGCAAATAGTAAACGCAGGATGCGCTCCCTATCCTCCCAACTGAGGTCTTTGATGTCTATACTGCCAGCCGTCGGTGCTGCCTCAAGCTGCTGATTTCCTCCTGATGAGCCACTGGCTGCTGCTGTTGCTGCTGTCTCGCCTGGTTGGCCTGCAGCTGGAGCTACTGCTGTTTTCTTTTCTTTTTCTATAGCAAGCCGCACCTGCATAATCAACCAGCCATGCACGCATGGGGATCAGCTGCGTTGATCGAGCAATGACTTGGCAATCAGTTTGTCCGCAAAGTACCATCAGTACGTCATGTAACCACAGCAGCTGATGAATTGCCCTCTTGACCCCCTGCGAATGTGGTTTGTAGGCAAAAGTATGACAACACCTTTATTGTACTAGAGAGCTCCTGCAGCCGCACCTGATGCAAGCTTGACAGCAGGAATATCTCCACCTCACACCGCTGCAGTAGCACTTCCTGTCCCAGCTTCCTCAGCTGCTGCAACTCCCGGCCCTTCAGCCGCAGCAGACGCCTCAGTGCATCTACCTCGCTGCTGCTGGCGGTCACTTGGCCCTGAGCACGCGATACAACTGCTGCCCTTTCTGCCGCAAAGTCGGCCAACACCTACAGACAATGAAGGCATGATTTGCTCAACAGCAGCAACCATTGCTGCTCTGGTGAACAAATAGGCTGTGCCTGCCGATGCATCACTGCTGCGGTCTGCAACAGTAGTAGCTGTTTCACAAAACGCAGGGCATGGCATGTTGCTACAGCTGTAGCACCTGCTTCTCATGAGCAGCTCTATGTGCTCCAATGGAATGCCTCTCATGGGCTACAGTGTATGCCTCTGTAACAGGGAAAGAGACATACAACAGCCTGGTATGCACTGGCACATGGTATGGTGACGTGTGACAGTTTCCTTTTCTGCTTGATATACCTGCTGCAAGCTCTTTTCCAGTGTTGAAATCTTTGACTGTGCCTCCTTGAGTGCTGCTGCTTGCTGTCCTGCCCTCTGAGCAAATCCTTCCTCCAGCTGCTGCTTGATGGACACTTCACGCACCAGACGCCCCCTCTCAGTCTGCAGCAGCTTGACCTGGCTCTGAAGGGCATCAGACTCCTGCCACAGAAGCACGCCACGAGCGTACAAGGTGGCAAATGGGGTTGACCAAAATGTGAAAGCTCCTGCAGCCCAGCCGGGCTACCTGGCATCATGCCATTGTCGGACAATGCCTGAAAAAGGCAGCAGTAGCCAGGCCAGGCCAGTTGTGTAAGACATCAGTCCAAACCCAGAGAACATCTGCCCAGGAGGGCTTGTTCTCACTCACCGTGACGTGCAGCCGCAGCTCCTCAGCCATGCGCCTGTTGGCTGCCAGGATTCTCTTCACCCCGGCATCCAGCCGCTCCTCCAGCTCTTCCTCCTGACTGCGTTTCAGTTCCTCAAGCTTCTGCAGGTGCAAACAACAGCAAAAGGTATGCTGATGGGCTGGTGAGCCCTTCTGCACCACAGGTCAGGTGGAAAGTGGTTGGCAAGGCACCAGCGCTGCTGGTCCTTTGCACTGCACGTGAAACAGTACCACTGCAGGATGTAGAGCAGACTCCTTCTTTCCGCAATAAGGTCTCCAGTGGTGTCATCTTCTGTGGGCGGCTCACAAGGCTGCTGTATGAGCAAAGGCCTGTAGCTCCATCTGTTGGCTTGGAGCATTGTGGTTGCTGTTGTTACACAGAGGTTTTCAGTTTTGGGGGTGACGCGGTCAGTGTTCTGAATGCAATTTAGCTTGCCTGTTCATATTCCTTCCTCATCTTGGCATGCAACCCTGCATAGTGCCGCTCTAGCTGGGCTCGCTGAGCCTCCAGGGTTTCTCGCAGTGCAACGTTTTCTTCACGCAGTGCCGCTAATTGGGCCTCTGCCTCAGCCTGCGGGTACATGCATTACAAGAATAGCGTGCTTGTCAACACTGTCAGGATGCCAGAGCCTGTTGCAGCAAGGCATCATATTGTGAGCTAGGGCAGAACTGAGGTTGCAAGCAGTTCACATAAGAGCACAACAAGTAGTCCGGGGTGCACATTGCTATCATGATCTCACAATCGCTGCAGCCTAGCACATGACAGGTTCTCACTTTATTCTTCTTGTATTCCATCACGCTTTCTAGTTCCGCCTGCAAGCTGTTAATCCGAGCCACCAGCTCAGTGGACATTGCTGCGGCCTCTGACAGCAACTGTGCTTCATGGGCTGCTGCTTGGTCGTGAAGGCGATTGATGTGATCATCCTTATCAGCACGCAGCTGCAGCCAACATACAACCAGCAACACATCAGAAAGTGAAGGCATGCACCCATTGTTGTACCCTGCCATGCCTGCTACTGACATGGCATACAACTGATGCACCATTGATTGTTGGAGGCAAACTATGACAATGATGCCAGATCCTGCTAAACCTGCTGCAGACTTTCATAGTCTCTCAGATACAATTTCATGCTTCTGATAATGCCCGTGCTCATAATATCACGCACCTGCTGCAACTGTGTTTGGAGGTCTGCAATCTTGTGGTTCTTTGCCAGCACCTCCTGCCTGAAATGCTCAGACACATGATAGCTCTCCTTGTTGGCATCTTCAAGCTGCTGTAAGAGAGCCTGATTATCTTGGAGCAGCTGGTTGTATGCATCTTTGGTCTGTGCTAGTGCCTTCTTCTTGCGCTGGTTTCTGGGGACAGCAGTGCAACAATTGCCAACTGAACTGAATCATGCAGACCTTGATTGAGCAGTGGCCGAGCAGGTGTACTTGAATATCACCAATCTTACGAAGCGTGCCCAGTTGGGTGCCTTGAAGACTATGTGTTTGTATCAGGCAGCCTGTGCCAGTAGTGCAGCTGCTCTGTATTGGGTTTATGGGCTGGTAGCACTACACCTCCTGCTCATACAGCTCACTCGGACAAAATAACATATTGTGTGGCCGTCAAATCCACAGTAAACGGCTCCGATGCAGCCATCTTGCTGTCCTACAACCCTCTTTGACCCCCGGCTTCTGCAACTACTACCTCGCAGCATGCCACCGACGATGGGCGCGTCAGCCCCGTGATAGAGGTTTCTAACAATTCATATGACTGGTTACAGATCAGTTGAGGTTTCATTGCTGGGTAGTGATGCCAGAGGTGGTGAAAAGTGGCCAGAGACGTATCACGAAGAGAAAGGTAGCTTGCAACCTTCTGCAGGTAATCATTTTATCTTGGCATTGATGCATCTCCACTTGCTGTATTTCCAGAAGACATGATGCAGGACCGCCGGTACCACCATTGACACCTAACACTACATCGTCTCTGAGGCGAAATGACATTTCGAAAGTGAGGAGACTGCTTCCGGATGTGTGCCAGATACAAGCCGGTGCATTCAACTATGATATTGTTGACAAATTCACAAGAACAAGAGCAAATGCCAACCATTGCTCCATATGCTTGGAAGTCCAAGTCTACTGCAGTAGTGGATGCAGTTTAAAAACGTGTGAAGTAAACGATGCCATAAGCAAGAGCAGCTGTTGCGGTCACTGTTGCCATTATCATTTCATTAAGACAAAAGTGGAGATCTTCAATACCACTTCTCAACTGACCGTCATGCTCTGCAGCTGCAACTGGCTTGAGCGTCAGGCAGTCCATGCCATCAACTTGACTGAAGGTTAGGTGAGTGAGAGTCATGAGTTGCAACAGGGCCAGCACCACAATTGTGGCAGGGCCCGCTAGTGGATAAGGTTCTGTATTTTCACAAACACTGCAAGTTGATGCATAGTCGAAGTCCAGCAGGCAAAAGAACAGAACCAGAGTGCAGTGTCAGATGACAGATGGCGCCTAACACCTGACCTGCACAAATGCTGCGCTGCATCATCGGGCCGCTGTACCTGTCAGACATGAGTATACTTCAGCAGTGCCCTATAAAAGCTATCATGCACAAAAGATTGTCATAAGAAGCCATCTGCTTGCTGTGCTATCTCTGCAGCCAGCCAATCTGCCTAACAGTCATGCCCTGCAGCCGCGTCCATCCCACTGTTGCATCCTCAGCAAAAGCCATGTGAGCTTTGGTAACGTCATCTGGACTGTTGAGAGGGGGCAATCTGGGGTCGTACAGGAGTTGACACAGGCCAAAAGCAATATCTCTGCAGCACAGGCATACAACATATCCTGCACATCAGCGAGCACCATAATACAAGGGCATTGCATCAAGGGCTGTTACTTGAACATAAGCAGGCAGCAGTGTCACAATGTATCAGGCATTGCAAGGTCACTATGCTCTGTGCTGTGTGTCTGAGCTGCATCTGCCGTTTCAATAAATGCTGCTTGTTGCTCCGGAAGAAAGTGTCTAGTAGACAATATACAGCATTGAAAACCTTCTCCACCACTGGTTGGAGTTGTGCAGGTCTACCGCCTCACCTGCCACACATGTGCTCCTTCATTGTGGCAACAAAGTGGTGTGTTTGATGGCGGCTGAAGTCCACCTCAAGCACCTTGGGCCCGCATGACATGATTGCTCGCTGACCATCCAACTTCCCCTGATGCTCTGCCAGCTGCTGCTGTGTCCAGATGGGCAGTTGATCAGGGTTGCCAGCAGCAGGTGCTGTCAGGTGCTGCTCTGGTGTCTTGTTGGGCTTGCAGGGTTGTGATGCCAGATGTTGGATCCAGTCGGGGGCAGCTCCAAAATGCTGCAGCCCTGTGCACGGCACAAGACATGGATGCGGGAACAGGAGGCACAAGAATTCCAAGTGAGATAATTTGTTGTACTTTGCTCCTTTCTGATAGCAAGCCTTCTGATAGCAAGCCAACATGTCAGACCCATGAAGATGTTTCAAGTTGTATCAAAGTGCTGCTGATGTTCAATTGGTCTCCTGTGCAAAAGATGGCCCAAGTGTGAGAGTGCGCAAGGAAAGCATGCATATGCAGAAAGCAGTTGTTTGTGTCACGTTGCACACCAGGGCTGCTTCAAGCTAGAAGCAAGTGTGCCTCCTCAGCTAAAGGTGGGACCAGCCTTGATTGTAGCAAACCACTCTGTGAGCTTATCCTAGCTGGGCTGATTATCAATGTCTTTGAATGATTCAAAGCTCTGCTGTCTTTGAAAGAGACACAGAGAGGTGACAGCATCTAACACTATCGACTGTCCCACCTTGTGTTATAATTGTGATGTAGCGCTCGGTTGGCAGCATATTGGTCTCCCAATCAGGGTGCACTTTCCTTAGTTGTCCAAGCTTGTCAGGATGAATGATGAATGCCTGAGCATTCACAGGGGTCAGGGGAGTGCCAGGAGGTTTGCATCCGCTGTCTTTATTGCTGTTGTTATGGTTGTTGCTTTGATTGCCATTGACAGCGTCACTGCTGTTGCTGCTGTATGGCTGATAGGGTGTCGCGGGCACTGTCATTATGTCATAGCCTGACTCGATGCCGCACAGCACCTTGAATTGTTCAAGGGTGACGTGATGTAGGATGCCATGGCACATGCTGGACTCGTCCGCGACAAGGTTTGCCATCCCACCATACGAAAAGCGCAGGCTGTAGCCTGTGATAGTGGCTGGCAATGACTGGCCTAGCGGGTGGATATGCCTCCTGGACAGGCTACAGCACAGAAAGAAGCAGCGAGATGGAAGGGGCACTCGTCAAAGTAAGGTATTGGGCGAAAGCATGTCCGATTAGTAGAGGACACGATGGCCACAGGATATGCAACCCAGCTACTAAGCAGTACTGCAGCAGCTGCTCCGTCAGTCGTGCTCGCATAAAAGAGTCATCTTGCAATGAGAAATTTTTATCTGTGATAAAACAACCTCAGAAGGACTTTGAAATGAAAATTGGGACCATCTAAGCTGCATCGAGGCAGCAAGCTGTGCTCTAATCATTTCACAC
The DNA here is from genome assembly GCA_018290735.1 of Coelastrella sp. MACC-549. NCBI lineage: Eukaryota > Viridiplantae > Chlorophyta > Chlorophyceae > Sphaeropleales > Scenedesmaceae > Coelastrella > Coelastrella sp. MACC-549. The sequence goes on along the minus strand of JABEVS010000207.1, from coordinate 47,702 downwards.
AAGAAAGCGTCCTACCTTACAGGATTGCACATACTACCAAACGCAAAGTAAAAACACGTAGCCTCGGTCCCCATCAGTGCCACCACCAACCTCCTACAGCTTGCAGGTCAGCCAAGGACTATCGAACTTAGCTTTAGCGCGCAGCAGCACTTGCTATGAGTCGAACATCATATTCTTAGCATTCTCTGCCTATCGTCTTCACCTCACCTGCAACAGGTTGTCTAACACGTCACGCTACTTTTCAGCTGTCCATGCAGTACTTTTGTTATAACCGTTGTGCTGTCCTGTGCGCTGATGATCCTATGTAAACTTGACACCTCATCGCACGATGTCACTGCATGAGCATGCGGCATAATCCAACGTGGTTGCTTACTGCTGAAGTCTGTCAGGACTCTCAGGCAGCGCTGCAAGCGCCACTTCCAGGCTGGCAGCCTGACGAAATCCTGAAACACCACCAAGTGTATACATGCAGCTGCTGGCGATGACTTTGGCTGTGATGTTTCCAGTTTCACATGATGCAATCGTCACTGAGTGTTGGTAGCAATTGCTGGCATGCATTGCCAGGATCCAAGGCGGCAGCAGGTCCGAGCTCAGGCCAGTGGCAACGTACTGCTCACCTTCCTATACAGGCTATACAGGGAGCTCGTACATAGCGTGTCGAGATTGCAAATTAGCAGCAGTTGGACTAAGCATACATCACAAAGATTGGACTCAACCATGAGGCAACAGCCACATGGCACTGCATCATGGCATGAATGCCATGCAGAGTATTGCGCTGCAATACTTACAGGTACCGATACTGCTGAGATGAGCTCAGCGTGGAACCTTGAAGCTGTCACGGACCTGGGCCTCAGGGCCTCACATTGATTGTCGTGAAATTAATCAACAAGAACCAGCAACTGCCACGTTGAAATTGCTGACCACAAACGGGCATGTTAAAGAACAACTGAACAGGCTGCAGGCTGCGGGCCGCCGCGGCCAGAGCCTGGCGACAAGGCAGCACAAGGTTTTCAAGCAGAAATAAGGTTTGCAGTAGGCACTTTCTCAGTGCCTGATCATGACGGTCCATATCAACTTTTGAAACCATGCCATCACAACGATTGCAATGTTTGATGTTCAGTTTCAAATCACATATGCTGTACAGCACATACATACACAACAACACCAGACAGTCAAAAGGCATCAGCTGGACGGTGCACTGTGCAATATCAACTGCGCATCGACAAAAACCATTGCATAGTGCTGCATGCCATCCACTTAAAAGAGCAGTACTTCATATTGCTACCTTCCAAGGCTGATCTTCCTCACAGGCTGCATAGTACTCATCCAGTGTCTGTGGGAACATCACATCAGCAGCACCAACACCCAGCTGAGCAGCCTCAACCACCGCCTGCACTGCCGAGGCTATATTGCACTCATCATCACCAACACCCGGCAGGCCCTCCTGCAGCTCATCAAGGTCTAATACTGAGCCATGGGACTCATCAATGCCAACTGGCGCAGCCCCAATCCTCAGCAGCTTATGCAGAAGCTTTGATCCAGCACCACGGTACGCGCCCCTGTCCATATCATCAGGAGAGAACAGACACGGCAGAACGGTTGGAAGAACTTCACCTCGCAGAAACATCACCACAACACTCTGATGAAGTCTGATAAGAGCTGTGGCTCGAAAGAATGCGACAGCCAACTTGTTGAGCTCAACAAGGCACGGCTGCATTGCTGAGCTGTTGGCCGGTGTCACTGCTGAATATCTCTGCTTCCTGCTCTCACCTTGCCACACAGTGCTGCAACAACTGCCGCCAGTTATCATCTGCAACCAACACTCGAGGACTTCCAACCACGACCAGCAGCGCCTTGGCACGTGTGATGGCGACATTGAAGCGTTTGGGATTGCGCCAAAACCCGACATCACTCAAGCCAGATGGCCCTGAACCCCAGCCCATGTTCTGCTGACCTGGAGGTGTGTTCTCCGGTCCCTGCTGTTGTTGCTGCAGTGTTGCTACGTCTGGCAATTGCGGTGGCAGGCTCTCAGGCTTGCTGAGTGTTGTGCTGATGAAGATGATGCGCTCCTCCTGTCCCTGATAGTCATCAACAGTACCGACACGCACAGCACCAAGGCCACGCTCACGGAGCAACAGACGGATCTTCTGAACCTGCAGCAGGAAAAAGTCCTCAGATAAGTTATGGCCTGTTGATATTCTGCCCAGCAGACACTCTGGGGCCACACAAGTGATCTGCTATATTCGTCTTTTGCAGGAGTTGCACATCAGTTTATACTGTCAAGTTTGCAGCTATGCATCATAAACAGCAGCGTTGTGAAGCAGTACAGCGTCCCACCTGCCGCCTGTATGTTGCAATCACACCAATGTCCTGCACAGACACAGCAGCCTGTCGGCCACCCCCAGCAGGAGCTTCGCATCCACCCTGATCAGCAGCAGCACTGGCAGCAGCTGCAGTAGCAGCAGGTGTAGCTAAGAGGCTCGTTATGAGCTCTGCCAGCACCAACACCTCCTGAGGGTTGTAGTAGCTGGGCGCATCACCATCCTGCAAATAGAAAACAACAACAAAAGGACTCATGGCAGTGCTGGTGTGGGTGGTGTGAACTGCGACCTCAATAATGTTCGTATTCCGGGCCAACTACGGTATCAAAGCATCAACGCTAGCCCCAATCTGGTGTTCCTGGGAATTCGACTGAATGTTGTTCAGCAAGCGTCATGACAGAGGCAAGGAATGGTAGGGTGAATGTAAGGCTCCAGATCTGTCACCCACCTGCCTCTGTTGCCCGTTGACCCCCACAAACAGACAGCTGCTGGGGTACATCTCTGACAAATTGTCTGTCATGTCATCATGTGCACCACCTGCTGCTGCTGACGTTTGATGCTCAATCTTGCCGTTGACATCATGATCATCAGCATCCTGTCCTTCCTTACTGACCATGAGTTCACTCCATTGAGGTGGTGCCACAGCAGCAGCAGGAGCACAGGCCCTCAGCATGCCATTATAGAATAGGCGACTAGGCAGATCAAGCAGACGTTTGTGAGACCTGTAGTTGTCAACCAGCATGCCATAGCATAAGGCAATAGGACCCACAGGGACTTCCTCTTCTGCTGGACTGCTACCACGGCCCTTTTGCTGTTGCTGTTGCTTCTGCTCCCTGGCCGCTGCTGCTGCTGCCAACTGTGGCAGCACTGTGTGCCAGTAATGTATCCAGCTGTCCAGTAGGCTGACTCCCAGGCCAGCAGCAGCAGCAGTGGCTGATCGCAGCACTGGGCCCAGCTGACGAGGATCACCAGCAAGCAGCACAGGAGCCTGCAGCAGGCAACACAAATGGACAGCACACAGCATGATCTTTCAGGCACCAGCACACATTAAGACATGATCATGCTGGTCTTGAAGTATCAGCCCAGTGTTCTGGCTGATATGTGTTGGTAGCATGGTCTGGTGCATGCTGATGAATACTGCGTGCAAGAGGTTGCCCAAAATTTCATCTCTGCTGTTGTCTTGCAGGAACCATAAAGCACTGCAACACACCTCAACCTCTGTGAAGTACACACACATTGTTCCCACGTCTCGGCATTTCCAATAGTATGACGAGTAGCATGAGTTGACAGAACTGTGGGCTCTCACTGGGACATAATCTTATTAGCCTGTGTAGAAATATGTCACAGTGAGGGCCCGTACGACTGTTGACCCACCACACACGTTGAGTATGCACCTGCAAATGCCCCACTGACACATCTGCTGTTGCTACTCATGCCAAGTTGTGCACTTCACTCACCTGGGGTTTTGCCAGGCTGAGTGGCAGCAGTACCTCCGGTGCTAAACCCTGACCTGACTCATCAACCACCACCAGATCAAACAGCCCAGAAGGCCCCAGCAATGACTGTATTTGTTGCTGCCACCAGTTGGTATTGCTGGCAGCAGCAGGGGCCTGCGCTCCCGGTGCCCTGATGGCCACTGCTGCAGACGGCCGACTACTGCTGGGCTGAGGCAGGAGCAGACCAGCAGTGGTGGTGGAGCACACCACAATCGGCCTGTACAGACAGCACAACAACAGGCGTGTACTACCACATATGGCAGGACTAACTGCTGCTGCTCGGCAGATGTCAGCAATCAGGTACGGCAAGTCATTAGGTGTCCTGCAAGGCTTTCCATATCACCCATGGTAGATCAAATCGATCTACATATCTCACAATACATGTGTGTCTATCATCAACAGCGGTAGCCGCACCTTCTGGCTGCTTCCCTGAGCCCCTGGTCCAGGGCAAATGTCTGCAGGCTACTCCTGATCAGGCAGTACGGCAAAGTGTCTTGCTTGGCCTAACAGTTGACAACGGCAGCGTGTCAAACAGCAGTCTGCTGACTGGAACGACCTTCTCAATGAGATGTTCTCAATAAGAGACAAATTTGACATAGTGTGAAACACACTTCTGGCATTCACTAAACAGCAGTTAAATAGAAGAGAAGATCCTGCTGCTTACCATTTGCTGGCACCTGCAAGCAGGTAGTGTGCTATGTAGGGTGAGCAGGATGCCTGTGAAAGCAAGCAGGCGATAATATTCTGTTATGAAAGATAAATAAAGAGCGTTTGTGCTGTGCCCCACCTGGGCCACTGGTCTCCTGGGGTCATTGAGCCGGCACATCTCCCCCACAGTCACACCAGCAGCGGCCAGTGCTGAACACAGCAGATCAGCAGAGTAGTTGGCAGGAGCACAACACAAGATGCGGGCGGCAGGATGAGCTCGCCTGCAGAGGCAGCAGGCTTCAAGTAATGTGGCTTGGTATTGAGCTCACTGTATGGTGTCCGCAAAGAAAAGTCTTAGAATGCACCTGACGTTGTCAATCACATGATCACAACAGGCAGAAGCAGCTCACTGAGTTTATTTGATTGCACGTCTAAATAAGCTGTTGCTGACCGAGTGACTGACTGCAAACAGCCCCATTGTTGTTGTAGATGCTGAAACACGACTAAGCAGTTTACTTGAACCCCCAGCCTTCTCTTCCCTCGCTCCAAGCCACCCTGCTTCAAGTCACCCTGATAACTGAGAAACAGCATTGTCCCAGTCGAAAGACTAACCTGTACTGCAGCACTGCCTCCACGAGTGTGACTGTCTTGCCTGTGCCTGGTGGACCAAACAGCACATAGGGCGCCGCTACACCACCACCAGCCAACAGGGTGGACACAGCTAAACGCTGGTGAAGGTTCAGGGGCACTCCACCAGCCAGCACAAGGGACTCTGCACTGTTCAGGATCTGGAAAAAATGACATAAGATGATGTTGTTTCAACAGAGAGCTTGTCAGTGCAGCCTTGTGCCTGTATGAGCAGTAGCAGTGAAAGCTTGCCTATACACAGAGCAAACAGCAGAATTGAAGTGCCGCTGACCAGAAGGTTCATGAATGTCAATGCAGAAAACAGCCGCTGGCTTCCTGCTCACAGCACTTCAAACAATACCAGCAACAAGCAGCAGCTCTGACAGCACCTCACCTGTCTCTGCTTGCCAGCACATGCAATACCACCTGCAGCTATGACCTCATCACTGAGAGCTGCCGCAGCTGCTGCTGCAGCTGGCTGCTGCTCACCGAACCCTCCCTGACTTGTTCCTGTCAGCAGCACTGGAGACAACAGCAGCCGTGAGCTCACTGCCAGGTGCGGCAGTACTGCCTGCATTCTGCCATGACCAGTCCGGTTGAGGCAGAAGCAGGCGTGGACCAGCAGGGGGTCGGCAGCAGCAGGAACATCACCCCAGGCTCCCCTGTGGCCCTGCTGCTGGTCATATCCATGCAGCTCTTCCAGCAGCAGCCACCAGCAGTCTGGCATTGCAAGCAGACACCTGCTTCCGTCAACAGCAGCAACCAGTCCTGCTATTTCAACATGCAGTGGCCCGGGATAACCACACCCTTGCAACTGCGTCAGCAGCTGCTGCACAGTGACCACCTGCAGGAACAGCATTGTGCAGTGGAAGCCTGTCAAGGTACCCTGGCTGACCGAAGACAAGCGGCGTCCCAATGTCAGCTGAGGCTGTCCTGTGTGCAGTAAACTTTTGCTCGCTTGCTCAGATCTGTAGGTTTAGCTAAGTGTGTTGCTGTAACGGGCATAACCGAGCTTGATGCTTCATGAAAAGTAGTCTGCCGGTCTGCACAGGTCAATTCATTTATGGAGGTCCAGGCACTTTGCTTCTGGCGCACTCCATTTAAGCCCTCCAACACTTCGGCAAAAACCCAAGAACATCTGGCAATCATTAGCCATTGCAGCACGGACAGGGCTTGCCTGTTGGCTAGGCCAGGAAGGTTGGTAAGTAGTAATTTTCTCAAGGTACAGCTGGAGCAGTCGCATGCTGGGAGGTGCAGCAACACTGCATACATAACTTGACTTGCCATTGCTGGCCTTCAACATCGTCAGCCATGCTTTCAAGTCATGAGCAGCAAGCCATAATGCCTGCAGGTCATGTACTGTTGAGCTGAGGAGGTCACCTTGTGCATATGTTGCTTCTCCTGCTGCAGCAGTGTGTCTCTCTGCTGGTCCTTGGCTGCCTGGCTCTCAGCAACTCGCTTGACAGCCTCTGTCCACTCCAGCATCTGCCGATGGTCTGACAGCTTTGCGTGCTGCTTCAGGTGCTTCTGAAGGCTCAAGCTGGCTGCTGCTGCTGCTCTCTGCGTTGCTGACAGCTGCTGTGCGAGTTGCTGTAGCAGTTGGCCACGGGCATGGTGGCCAATAGGAGACGCCAGGCGGAGGTAAACAACATCACCTGCAGGAAGTACATGGAAGGTACATCACAAAGGTGCTGCACCTCGCTTTGTCCATGTGTAACAGCCTTCACTGCTATGGCTTGGTCAGTGAGCTAGTCAGGTATAGCTAATAATCATGAATTGAACAATTTTCGTCTAGAAAACACACCTGTGATGAGCGCTGGTCTATTCTCTGGCAGCCCTGGAACACTGATCACTGCCAGGCGGCCATCACGTGCAGGCCCCAGAAGGCAGGACAGTTCAGGACCTCGGTAGGTGAACATCTACACCAGCAACAACAGCCAGGGGGCAGCGTCACACTGCAAACCCTGATGTCGTGAGCTGCTGTGGCTGATGCATGTTGGTGCTTCTGGGTAAGACAAAACACACAGCATCTGCTGCCAGCTTCTGACAGCTTGCCAGGTACCACAGGGTTTGCACTGCTAAGCAGATCTGGAAGTCAGCCACTGTGCGTCTGTATTAGCAGCCCGATAATACTGCTTTGCTTTCTGGCAGGGCCCAATACAAAATTGACTGAGCAGTCCGCAAGGCGCTGGTGCTGGTACAGCATGACACACAGCTCGAGCAACTGCTGCACTCACTGGAGCTGCTTCCTGTGGTTGCACTGGCCAGGGGGTAATGCTGTACCTCCGCAGAGCCCCCTGCTGCTGCTGCTGATGATGATGATATTGACTGTCACTTCCAGCAGCAGCATTCCCAAACACTGCTGCTGCCACACGAATGTTGTACACACCGTAGCTGGCAATGTCCCTCTCGCAGGCGTGCTCCTCCAGCAGCAGCAGTCGCTGCCACTGCTGCAGGACTGGTGGGCCCCAGGTCAACAGAGGCGGCTGTGATGAACAGCAGGAAACAGCAGCAGCACAAATGGGGCGGATGCGCTTGATACTGTGGCGGGATATGAAGACAAAGATGTCGATGCTGGCGGCACACTTATCAAATGTTCAGCATGCTGCTGCTGGCAGGCCCCTGGATGCTGTGAAGGTCTGCCAGCATCTGGCAATATTATTATCATTTTTTTCATGAACATGATGCATCAACAGAAAGGTGGCTGATTGGGCTGATGGGCATACTTCTAAATGTGGTGTAGCCCAGGATGCAAATCAACTACTGCACTGCTTCAAACCTGTGGATCGCAGCTGACACACAGCAAAGGTACAAGTCAGCAGTGCATGTTTTGAGTCTCAGATTAATGCCTGCAGCACACTGTCAAAGCGCTTTTGCCATGACAGTCACCATTCCCACACCACAGAAGACTGCACCTGTGGTCCCGGTGTGCTGACATCAGCAGTGATCATGGCCCTGAAACGCTGAAATGTGACCTGAGCAACAGCAGCCGCAGGAACCAGGCCAGGCTGTGCAGCAGCTGGCAGGAAGTCAAGCCCATTGAAAAGACGCCACTGCAGACAATAAAATACGGCAGCATACTGTTGTCACTCGGCACCCCTGCTTCTCTAGAGGCACTGAGAAGTTTGGCATTTCTGTAGCACACAGTTTGGCAACTTGCTGTTTTATCACTATAGTATGATTCGCTATATTATGATTCACTATATCGTGATTCACTGTATCATCATTCACTGTTTTACAATTCACTATATCATGATTCACTGTTTTACAATTGACTGTAGTATGATTCACTATATGATGAGATCATGACAAATCACCAAGGAGTACTACATAGGAGAAATGATGATGAGATCTCGATCACCGGTAGCTGCATATGCCAAGTACTCCTACCCTGTCCATGTGCACATCCCAGTGCAGGTCTGCTGGAGCCGGCAGGAATGCCAGGTCAGCTCCAGCAGCAGGAGGAGTCAGAAACACCCGCCTCAGGGCTGTGCTGATGAATGGCTTGGCGTCAGCCCTCAACACACTCTGCAGTTCACTCAGCTGGCTCACAAGACCACCCGCTACAGGCACACCACACACAACAACATTCCAACCAGGAGGAGCCAGACAGCTGCTGCTGCTGCTGCCGCCACCATTTGTGCCATTGCTGCGTCTGCTGGTTGAGTGGCCAGGAGCATCAGCAGGTGATAATTCCGAGGTCGCTGCTGCTGCTGGCATGTCTGTTTTTGCAGCTGCTGCCTGCTCCGCTGTCACTGCTGCTGTGATGAAGCAGGCCTGGCTGATAACACCCAGCTCAGCCTGACTGCGGGGTCTGCTGCTGCTGGTGCTTAACCTGGCTGTGACAGTGTAGGCGCCACCAGGAGGCAGCAGTACAGCAGCCGGATGCCCCGTGTTGTTAGCAGTAGATGCACGGGCTTCATGCTGCTGCTGCTGTTGTTGCTGCTGCTGTTCTATGCTGTGATCGCTGTTGGGATGCTGGCCATTGAGCTTCTGTAGCCCATGCTGAGGCTGCTGCTGTATGCTCTGTTGCTGCTCATGTTTTAGTTGTTGTTGTGGATCAGTAGCAACTCCTGCTGAGTCTGCTAGAGACACCCACTCAGGGTACTCAGGCACCTGCAGTGGGAGCAGCAGCAGAGCAAATGCGCCACCTTACTCCGCCAAATAGTATGTGAGGGCTGTATATGACAGTGCTATGCAGCATGCCTTGAAATGGTGGCACCTGTTCCCCTTTACTTGTACACTGCTTCAGCCAGGTGAACAATTGACAGGGTCTCTCCTGTCAGACAGTTAGTCTTGAAAGCAAACCCTACACCCTGTTGTAGGTTTAGGGTGTAGGGTTTGCTTTCAAGACTACAACACAAGCTATTCGACAAGCGTGTGCCAGGTCAGCATCCCTGATACCCTGACACTCACTCACCAAGCATAAATTGAGCAGCAGCACTGTCCTGCTGGTGTGAACATTCCTAATGACCAGCTCACGCTCAACACATGACCCACCACCTGCCTCCTGCTGCCTGCTTGCCTTATGCTGCTGTTGGTGCTTTTGCTGCTGCTGAGTCAGCTGTCCCTGCTTGGTATCTTTCTCAATCACCACCACCTGGTTTGTGCCAAAGTCTACCCCTGTGTGTGGCTGCACCATCAGCAGTGCCTGCTGTTGCCCTGGCAGTGCTGCTGTGCTGTTGAGCTGTTGAGCAGCAGTGAGGCGCTGCAGCGCTGAGTGTAGGGTGGAAGAGAGGCCACCTGATGCCCACCAGGAGCGCAACTCCTCAGGCAACTGTACGACCTGTGACGCACCAGAGCCTTGTGAAGGCTCTGGAAGGAATGCAACAGTCAGCAACAATTCGTATGAGTGGGTTGTGCATCAGCAGAGAGCGCAAAGCGACCAAGTTTATTTGTTTTGGTGCAGAGGGACCTGAACCGAAACAAATGAACTTGGTTGCTTTGCACTTCTGTCCTGACAGCTGGTGATTGAGTGAGCTGCTGGCTGATCTGAGCCATGTGCTCACCTTGTGGTGTCTGAGAGGAGGTAACTAGCTGCACTGCTGCTGCTGCTGTTGAGGTTCCGATCAGCTTTGTGCTTTTTGGCGCTGCGCCCCACACACTGAACAGTGCAAGGGTCAGCTCCTGGCTTGCAATTCGCGGCAGATGAGCAGCAGCCCTCACAACAACAGATCCCTCTGCTGCTGCTACTGCTGCTGAAGATGATGAGGCTGGGGGCTGATTGAAGAGGCTCATCACACTCACACTGCTGCTGCTGCTGTTGCTGCTGATGGTGTGCTGGTCTGGCAGCAGCAGGTTGCCCCCAACATTTGGAAGAGGTATGCCTGCGCAGCAACACTGCAGCATAGTCAGTCATGATGACAGCGGCAGGACAACAGCAGGACGATATATTTTTTCCTAGATGATCAAATACGCTGGATTCCCTTTGGGACAGCAGCATTGGACACCTTGACCTCCTGTGTGGCCTCACAGTCGCCCAGCAGGTAGGACATGGCTGCAACTACTGGTCAGAAAACCCCTAAACCTTTTCTGATGAAGGGCAGATTAATGTGTGCTTAATGTGCCACCAGGTTTTGTCCACTGCTCTTTTAATTCACCCCATGTGCACGTGCAGTGACACACTGCTGTCACCCTTCACTGCTCGTAACTCTTGCTCACCTCTGACCGGCTGCGTAGCAACAATATGTCACATGTGACATATTGTACAATACTGTACAATATGCCACAATATGCCACAATATGCCACAATAGCACAGGTTTAGCAACCCTAAACCTACTGTTGTCTTTCCCACTGCCCATGTCTCGCACTGTCAGCTCACCTGCCACCCAGCAGGCCTGCAGTTCCACCTGCAGTCGCCTGGCAGTGCGGAGGTACTCCATGTCTGACACGTCAGCAGCAGTACACACTTGGACACGGCCCAACACAGGCACACTGCAATACACAGCAGCTTGTCAGCAACTGGATGTTGGTGTGATGATCCAACACTCAAAAAATAATATCAAGAACCTCACAAAGGTTATTAGGGATGATCCAGATCGAATCTGTCTGTGTGGGTGTATCATGTTGTTGCAAAGGTCTGGTCATTGGGTATCTCAGCAGATGTGCCAAGTGCAATGTGCTGATTGGTCTCTAAGAGCACATGCATTACTAAAGCAGCCACTGCAGTATCTGCTGGCAGAACTCAAAGCTTTGGTACATCACGAAGCAAGCACCCATGCGTCATTGGTATGTTGGCCTGACTGACTGAGTGCAAGATATTCAGGCAGATAGTTCCTGTAGCCTGCAAAGCAGGCAGTTTATGTTCCAATCATAGCTGACCTTTTACCCAGCAGCATAGGAATTGATACTGCGCCCCTTGTTGACACTGTGGATGTGATGTTGGATTGCTGCTGCTGCTGCTGCTGCTGTTCGAGCAGCAGGGCCTCTACTGCTGCCAGCCTGAGTGCTTCAGGCCAGTCTGGTGTCAGCTGTGTCAGCCTGCTGCGGATGATGCCCAGCAGGTGCTCTGTGCTGCTCTGGCTCATGACTGCCGACAACTCTCCTCCATGACCTGCCCCTGCTGTTGCTGCTGCTGAGCCCAGCATTGTTGAAGTTACCGCTGGAAGTTGTCTGGTACAGCGTGCGTCTGGTGGCTCTGCACCTGCTGCTGCATGCCGCGTGGCATCGGTTGCTGTTGCTGCTGTTGCCCCCAAGGGAGGAAACATGCTCATATCAGTGATATCTATCACAGGTGGTGGAGGAGAAGGGATGGTGAAAAAGGGGGCGACTGGAGCATGGTGTTGAGGAGGGATGAGTGGGCCAGGAGGCACAGCGACCGGCAGATGATGCAGGTAGTATGGTGGTTGCAAGTATGCTGGTGGTGCCAACCAAATCTGCTGCTGCTGTAGCATGTACTGCTGGGCGGGCCAGGGGCGAAGGTGCTGCTGCTGATGATCGTACTGCCGTTCTAGTGGTGCGTATCTGCCCTGCTGTGGAGGCTGGGGCGCAGGAAGCTGTGAAAAATGCAGATCAGCTTTTGCTGGGTGCAGGGGATGCTGCTCTGGGCTGATAGAACCAGGTACGTGTGTGGCGAGGGGTGATAACTGTTGCACATACTGAAGATCCGATGCTGTTGCTTCATCTTGTACTAACTGCTCATCAACGACATGCTCGTCCTGTCGCACATTTGAACTGCTGTTTGAGACAGAGCTGCTGGCAGGTGGAAGGCCAGGCTGAGGTGGTGGGTCGGCGAGCACCTGCTTCTTACGCATCATGAAGATGAAAATGATTGCGCTGACGTCTCAATAAAACTCATGCCGTTGCTGCCTGTACATAGCTCGTATACAGGGTTACCCTGTAGGCCGTTTGTTCCGAGACACATATGCAAGATTACTGCGTTCTTCCAGGCAAACCAGATGATCTGACTGACAACCAAAACATTAGTTACATACTGGTTGAGATAGCAGCAGTGGACATACTGCCACCCCGGTACTGAGGGGGGCTTAAACCAGGCTACGGCGATGCGGCAACGGCATATAGACAAGCAATTTCAGGTACTCCCCTCTACTTGGCCATAGCAGTGTTGATCACAGCATGCTGAACTGAGCCAGACACCCGGAACTGACAAGCCGGATACCACCTGGACACCTTCTAGTGAGACACATGCCCAGGAAAAGAGCATCAAGAACCACTGAGAGCTGAGTCGCCAGACGTCATCAGAAAGTTACTGTGAGGATCTTGCCTCCTCCCATCTCGTATACCATATCAACTGCCTCAGTGAGAGCCACCTGGCCAAATCGGGTGATGTAGTTGGCATTCAGGCGCAACTCTTTCACAGCACACTCCGGATTTGCCTTCAAAGCCTGCAGCACAGACAAGATGTCCACCTGTGGGCCTTGAGCAACAAAGAATAGGTCCCGCTGCTGGAAAGGACAGTCAAAAGAGCCTACTGCTGGCTGCTTACAAATGCAGGTGGGCTTGACAACATCATCCTTCAACTGTCTTAATTCACTGTGTTCTCCTCCCTCGCACATCACATCCATCCTGTGCGCTCACCTGAGCTAGAGCACAGGCACCATCATCCTTGATCTCATTGTACCCCATGTCCAGCTCAGACAACAGTTTACTCTCTGCACTGCGAAGTCCCCTGCTAAGGATGATAGCACCATCATTGCCTAGGCTGTTGCCGCGCAGGTCAAGCTGCAATGAACAACAAGCTGGAGAAGTGAGGATCAGCGGCGGCATCACTGGATGGGTTCCTCTGGAAGAAATCGTTGCAGTTGCTGGAGCCAGACGCAAGCGTGCAGCTGAGGACGGTTGTTAACTAGACGCAGGCACTGCATGGCCTGCTTACCATTTCTGCTGTTACCATTCAACCCATTTCAACGTGAATGCTGCACTGGCTTATGGCAGCAGGCCTCAGCAACACTGTTTGCAGTAACACATCACATACCATGCTGAGCTGTGGTGGATGAAGGTGCTCCTCAACATTCTGCATTGTCGGGGTGTTTGCGGTAGTGCACCAGTTGTTCAGAGGTCCCCTGCTGGACACCCTGATGACAGCTCATGCATGCATGCATGCATAGATGTCCCCCCCCCCCTTGCCCCCTCCCATTTCTCACAGCCCAGCCTCCAATATCACGTGTCAACCCACACTGCCCTGCTTGACCCACCTGGATCAGACTCTTGTTGAACATAAGCAGGTCTGCCAGCGCTCGCGCCCCCTCACCACCACCAACCTTACACCAGCCAAGCTTCAACGTCTCCAGTTTTGTGTTGTGTTTGAATGCACCTGCAGCAAATAGATGAAGGCAGGCAGAACTTTTCGAGAAGCAGGCAGGAAAGAGGCAATCGGCATGAGCCTAAGCCTAATGATAGTACCTCTACACCCTCAAAAATGGAGTTGGCTGCTGAACACTGCGGTCATCCTGCAGGGGTTTGAGCTGCTCAATGCAGCTGCTGACACATCAGCTCACCTGCAATCGTTGCAGCTCCTCCTGGCCCCAATGGATTGTACCCCAATTCCAGCAGAGTCAGTGAAGGGTGTGACAGCAGCGCCTCAGCCAGGGCAGCCGCAGCATCAGGACCAGCATCATTCCCGCCGAGGTCGAGATTCTTCAGCTTCCTGAGGAGCAGCAGGGGACAAATCAATCAAGGACAAGCCACAACACGACTGAGGGAATCAACAGCGTTGCTTGGTCATCAGCCAACTGACTTGGTCGTTGGATGAGGCGCATAGTGCAGAAACACAATGTGCTGGCTTGACAAGCAATAACACACCAGAGTTGTGACACAGTGAGACACGGTTTTATTTGGAAAAATACCAGCTCCTCAAGGTCCTAAGGTCACATCACACTGCACTCACTTGCACTCCTTGAAAGCTGGTGCTAGCAGGCTGATGCCCTGGTCCCCAACCTCGTTCATGTACATGTTGAAGTCGGTGATGCCCTCACTCTTGCTGTGCAGCAGACGGGCCAGGGGCTCAGCAGCTGCTGGGCTCAGGCTGTTGTTGCCGATGTCAAGCAGCTTCAAGGGCGCAGCACGGCCCTGCTTTGTTGGGAGTTAAAAAAGGATACAGCAAGGAGTACAGAATTGTATGAAAGATTTGCCATTTGGCAGTGTGATACTTACCAGGCATGGCAACTGCATCAAGTGCATTGGCCCATGGAAGCCGAAGCCTGATGGGGTGGCCGGTTGTGCAGTGGCAACTCGTGAAGTGTCACCGACACGCATGTGGTCTGCATTGGCTTCATGCCGAGCACAACAGGACCTGTGCGCAGCACCGCCATGGTTGATTACAATTGCAGCAGGCGGTGACACAGACAGCATGAGGTTGTGCTGCTGTTGTTACCTGCAGTGCCGAACAGAGTGCCTCCACCCCTTCATCTCCAAGTTCATTGCCCTTGATGGCCAGCTCAGTGAGGCTGCTGTTCTCCAGCAGCGCCTCAGCCAGCGCCTTAGCACCCTCAGCGCCAAGGTAGTTGTCACTCAGTATCAAACTACTCAAGGTGGTGTTGGCCGCAAGAGCAGCAGCGAGCGCCTTTGCACCAGAAACATCTATTGCATTTCCACTGCGACCACATGCGAAAGCCAAGACCACCACAGATATGTATCACATGATCACGGGAGGGAGTTCCGTTGCGTCTGTCATAGCATTATCATCATGCATGCTTCATTACCACCACACTCCAGACACAGACACTGGCCAGACATAGACACCTTGAGCCCCTTCTGACCTGAGATCAAGTGTCTTGAGTGTAGTATTGAGTTTGAGTCCCTCTGCCAGTGCTGCTGCTCCAACATCTCCAAGACCATTGCTGCCCAGATCAAGAGTCAGCAGCAGGCTGTTGCCAGACAGCTTCTGAGCCAAGAGGGTGGCACCCTCATCGCCTGGTACAGCAACAAACACAGACAAGCAGACAGTCAGCACAGACATCTGAGGTTGTGTGGCATTCGGCAATGCACATGGCTCTTGCACCACCCTCTTGTGCAGGGACTGCTGACATTGTGATGCAGGGCCCCCAAGATCAGCTGCTGACATTGCTGCAGGTATGTACATTGTGATCGTCATCACAAGTGCAGTTGGAACAATCTTTGACGGATTGATCAAAACATATCACTTGCCCAGGAGCAAGGATATGAGACAGTTCCTCAAAACATCTCAACAGATACTGCTGAAGTGGTTTGGAGTGCATAAATGCTGCTGACCTACTTTTGATGGTTCCAGACTGATGCAGTTGATTGCTGTTGGCAATATTCTCCACAGCAGGGTTGGCAGGTTGCGGCATGCTCACCTATGTTGTTGTTGTGAAGCTTGAGATGCTGCAGGGCACATGTGGGCAACACTTCACTCAACTGTGTCATGCCTAGCTGACCCACACCATTGTTACTGAAGTCTGCTGCCAGGCATACTGTGTTGAAAGCCAGCGCCTCGACTACATATGCTGTACCCTCATCGCCAAGGTTCTTAGCTGAAAGGTCTGCAGTTGGACTGTTCTGGAGCAGACTGGACATCTCATTGAGACGTGCTGCAGCTTCTCGCTGCAACCGCTTGGCGGACATGCCTTGAGTCACCGCTGCCGCTGCGTTCTTTGCTGCGCCAGTCAGAAACGACCTGTACGCCCCCATGACCAGTGCTGCTGCTACAGCTGCTGCGCCAAGGTACACTGGCAACTGAGATCTTGAGCCCACACTGCTGCTACTGGTGTGCTTGACGCTAATGGCTGCATCTCGTACTGTACGCCGCACTGCCTGCTGAGCACCTGCTGCAGCTGTTGCTGTCTCATGTCGAACAGTCCTGGCAACTTGAGGAAGGTTGCTGCCAGTGACACTGTTATCAGCTGGTTGCTGCACAGTCAGGTTTGTTGATGCCAGATCCTGATTGCCAGCGCG
Source organism: Coelastrella sp. MACC-549 (assembly GCA_018290735.1). Lineage (NCBI taxonomy): Eukaryota > Viridiplantae > Chlorophyta > Chlorophyceae > Sphaeropleales > Scenedesmaceae > Coelastrella > Coelastrella sp. MACC-549. Next base: position 31,236 of record JABEVS010000207.1, on the reverse strand, counting down.
AGTGTGCCCTGTTCTGCTCCTACGCCACCTTGCAGATGGCAGAGCTAGAGTGCTGTGTGGCAATGCAGTGCTGTTGGGCCATGCATGGCAAGCTTGACCCGCTTCCAGCAGCATCAGAACAATCTATAAGGCCCAAAAATACCAATAGATATGATGGAGCAGCTTCCGAGACTTTATTCAAGGGGAAAGAGGACTTGTCCAGACCGATCTTACGATAGGTAAACTTCTCGCCTATGCTAGCAGCGTGCAAGTTGCCCAACAACCCACAATCACAACAGCTTACAATCGATGACTGTTGTTGCAGGCCATCTTCCATGACCCTTGCCAGTTTGTCGAGTTTGGGTCCCATGCTAGGTGTCACTAACAGCCAGTTCACAAATCTCACATCCTACGCCAGAGTACTCATAATATAATCAACCTCAAGATGAGCTTTGTGCGCTGTGTATGTACAGGTGTAGCACTGAGCGTATGGGGACCGTTGAGTCCGTACGGTATTTGTAATGATATGGGTTGCTCAATGGATGATTTGGGGCGGATAAGCATTTGTATCTGCAGTCATACAGCTGGGTTGACATCAAAATGGAGCAGGGCTGGGCATCTGCTGCACGGCCAGCAGCAGTTCTATGGGGTACGGTAGCAGAACCAGCAGTGGTAGGGCAAGCAGGGCAAGTGCTGTGTTCCTAGATGTTTGATCTGTCGGCTGGCTAAGCTCCTCCTGGCAGGGCAGTATCGGCCCTCGCTGCAGCACCAGCACCAGCAGCACCCAATAGAACATCAGTGGGTTGCTGAAGGACCAAATGCCCATGGCTATGATGGTCAGCACACCCACAGCACTGTAGGCCCTGCAGGACACAGAAGGAACCGAAGCAGGAGCATCAGCAGCCCAGCAACTACTTGTGCATCTTGAAAGCTGATAAGTGCTCCATGCTATCTACAATCTTTTGAAGTCCTCACCCGGAGCATGATCACGACTGTTGTACTGCACAACAGTTTACTACACAGTGATGCATCACATGCAGCATGGTACAAGTACCTGAGGACTCTGTTATAGACATTGGCTGTGCATCAGACTATTGCTGCAGCTGCTATATGCTGCCAGTTTCACACGCACCGCCTGCCAAACAGTGACAGCGATATGCGTCCACCATCCAGCTCCCCAGTGGGCAGAAGGTTGAGTGCATTCACTGCCAGCCCCGCCCAACCAGCAACAAACAGGCTGCTCACTTGAACCTGCAGCAGCAGCAGCAGATGACAGAGATCAGCAGATCACAAAAGATGTTGCATTAGGCCTGTGTCCCCATGTCAATGTAAAACCCTAGCTCCACTCCCTGGTGCATACCAATGCTGCTGGACTAAGTGCAGATTCATGCGCCATGGCCGCATTGAGGATGTTGTGACAGCTATCAAAGCAGCTTAATAGGTCTCCAAGATCTCCAGCTTAATAGGTGTAGGAGTGCATGCACCTTCTTGCTGACTGAGTCACTAGTCACCTCGGGGTTTGCAAGTGCTTCTCCAAGCGTTATCTGGCCCAGCAACCCGATCAAAAATGAGTCAGCCAGTGCTGGTGAGTCTATCGTCAGGTCACCCAGGCCAGCAGCAGTCAACCCCACACCCAGCAGCAGCAGCACTGCACTGGCTGCAGTGCCCCACAGCGGACCAGCCACTGCCACATCTAGCAGTGTTTCTCTGTTAGGTGTGAAGCCCTTGAAACGTGTGATGCCGCCAAAACTCCCGATGAACCCAAACCCTGCTGGCACTATGAGAGGCAGGTACAAGGACACGCCTCGCTTGCTGGCTGCTACTCGGTGTCCGGCCTCATGCAGCAGCAGGGTCAGCCAGAACAGGCCTGCCAGTGGCAGTGCATCTACAACATCCTGTAGTCGATTTGTGGCAGAGCAGCAACACGACTGTGAGCAGCAGCTACAACAGAGCCAGCATCTGAGCTGCAAACATAACTGGCCCATGTGCGGTGGTGTTGGCCAGGGTGAGTGAGACTGCCATGCTCTACACGACAAACTGATGACATGGCTGGGACCACACGTCACCTGTTTCTGTGTGTCACAGCTGCCGCTAACTCATGTTAACAAGTGCGTCCGACCAGGCCCATCACCTGTTGCGTGAGTTCTGTGTAGAATGGGTTGGTGAGGAACTGAAACAGAGGTATGCCTGCTGCCTGCAGGCTGCTGACAACACTCAGCAGTCCAAAGGTGACCATGAGCCAGACCTCCGTGACGGGGCTGAGCACCCCCTCACGTGCTGATGAGGGCAGCAGCACAGCAGTGGGCTTCTCCTCTTTGTCCTCAAGCAGGAATATCTGCCACTTGTCACCCATCACATCCTGTCAGTTGCAGTTGGGAAGGAGGGTGGGTGAGGTGGGTGGGGGAGCCCAGCACATGATAAATGCAGTGCCCAGGGCTATGGGAGGGCAGTAGCTCAAGCAATTCAGCTTGAGAGAAGAAAAGAAGGCGATGATGCAGGGTTTGCTGCTGGCCTAAGGTGTGGACAACTTTTGCAGCTAATGCAGGAGTTCTGCGCATGTGAACTAAATGGATGTCACAGGGCAAGCTTTGCAGTGAAACAGACGGCTAGCGGACCAGAATCTGAAGGTATTGCATCACCCTGCAGCTTGATACTTTTGTAAGGAGCCATGCTTGGCGTTGGCACTATCTGCTGGCTTCTTTTCTGCTTCACCATGCCTGCAATGCACTGCACACACCCTCACCTGCAATCGCTGCTTCAACCTTGCGTATGCCTCCTTTGGGTCCTTAGCTCTCACATTGCCCTTGAACACCACACCGTCCTGCTGATAATTGTCAACACCCGTGACCCACATCGTATCAAAGCCAAACACTCGGTTTCGGAGCGTCTCTATAACTTCCTTGGACACTTGGAGCTCCACATCAGCGCCAGAAATGACAGGGTTGCCACCTGCAACTTCAGTCCTGCTGCTGCTGCTGTCAGAGTCTGGCAGCTGCGCCTGCTGCTGTTGTTGTTGTTGTTGCTCTTGTGAGGCGCTGCTGTTGCTGCTGCTGCTGCCATCATCCTGCAGTTGCACAACTGTCCTTTGCTGAGATCAGATACATGCACACTCCTTGATCATGGGTGGCAGCATGCTGTCCTGACTCACCTTTTGCTGCTCAGCTCTGCACACTGCGAGTCTTCGTTGAGATGGAATAGCAGCAGGGCCCGCGCGCCCACCCAGACTGCATTACAGCAGAAGCAACAACAGCAGTGTCACCGCAGCAAGCACCTGGTGGTTCCTAGACTACTCTTTTGGGTCCATAGGCGCATCTCCTACCTTGTAGTACTACGAATCATTCTGTGCTGACTAGGCCTGCTATACGAAACCCGCAACAAGCTTTCTCTGCTGCAAACGTGCGACATCGCTCTGTGCGTGTATGCTACCGAACGGTGCCAACAGAGAGCTAGGACCTGGGCGCTGTCCCTGTGTCACGAAACGTATATTTTTCAAGCTCCACGTGTGGTCCGAATGCGCAAAGAGTCCAATGACACAGTGCAACTTGACTTGTGATATCTGTCCTTGCAGATGAGTTTATTCGGATCATCATTTATGGGTGTCAGCAGCGTAGCAACTTTCAGATCTAGACGGGCTCGACCGGATCAAGACTGTTTGTCACAACGTTGTGGGTTGATTTCTAGGTTGCCGAGCTCTCATCAGGCTCGCACGCACCTATAATGTAACCTTGGCATTAGATTTATGACTTGAATGACGTTATTGCTTACTCGTCGTGCGACCCCACACAGGGGCAGTGGAGTGCACCACTTTATGTTGGTCAAGTTTTTACTTCACTCTTAGCTCTCAGCGCTCTCACTGGCACTACTAGGGGTTCATGAACGATCTGATCAGACCCATTCTCTACCGCCGTGACCTCCGCTGCTTGCATGGTGCACAATCAGCCAGCCAGATGAAGAGTTGCCCCTGGTCTTAGGCCGGTCCATGAGTGTCAACAAGACATGGCAGCTATTAGCTTTTTTGGACACTTTTTCCTGGGTACAGCCTGGTGCTTGACTGCGGCAAGCAGGTCACATAGCATGCTCTGACAAGATGTATCTTGCAGGTCTGGGGCCTGGGATCGCCTTCTTCTTCATCGTTATAGCACCCAAGTCTTTTGTAGTCTTACTCAGGTGTGCAGGAACACCATATGTGTAATGACATCATTGCATAAAGCAGCCCGCAGCATCCCCAAGCCGGTAGCGGCCAAAGCCACAGTGCCCTTCAACGATGTGCAGCTTTACCTGTGGGCAAGCGATGTCCCTGTCATTCCTTTCCTTCTTGGACACCCCAAACATTGTCGCTGTGCACATTTCCTGTCCTGCAGTTTGTTCAGTGCCTTCTTTTGGCTTCTTGTGCTGCTTCTCACAACAGCCATATTCCGGGGCTTTGTACCTTTAGCGTCCAGCCAACCAGCATATGCAGGAGCTCTACTGGCAGCAGTAGCTATAGAGGAGGTAGCCAGATATGGCGTATGGCGGATGCACAAGCGATCACTTGCGGTACTTCACCGCATGTCATTGCAGTCAGGTCACACTTTCTCAAAGCTTGATGAACTGTACCTGGCCCTAGGATGGGGCTATGGTCATGCTGCAGTACATGTGCTACTCATGTTTGGCAGCCTGCTGCCACTGACAGTAGGCCATGGTACAGCATACAGCACCGCTTGTCCTCAGATGAGCATATTCCTTGTTGGCGCTCTCAACAGCCTGGGTATGGGTGCAACCCTGGTGTCTCTGAGTGTGATCGCGCTCAGTGCCTGGTCAAAAGGGTCATGGCTGGGGGTGTCATATGCACCTCTCATGCATGCCGCAGCAGCATTAGTGGTAAGTCAGGGGAAGTCAGGGATCCAAGCTGCACAAAGAGTCTTGCATCAACACTTCCTTTCCTTCCCTGATGCTGCAAGACTTGGCCGCAGTGCAGCACATAAGATAGTGCGCGCAATGCATCAGCAGCACCTGCTACCAGTGTACATGATGATCAGCTCATGCACAATAGGTCAATGAGGTGGTGCCAGGCCAACACCCTTGCCCTACTCACCTGATTGCGCTGGACAGGATCATGCAGGACAACTGTGTGCTGCTTTGCAGACTCTTGGGAGTTTCAGGCCTGGTGGGTGCATCATGTCAGTGGCCACACAGCTGGCACTGGGGCTTGTCAACACCTGGTATGCAGCAAGCATAGCATGGAGGCAGGGCGGCGCCAGCAACAGCAGCAGCAGCAGGGAGGTGGCCAGCGATGCCACCAGCACAGGTTTAGGGAACTCCAGGCCTGAAGGGTCAACCACCGGATCTGTTTACGTTGCCGACAGCAGGCCCCTACAAAGTGTGCCTTCTGATGGTGCTGGCGATGTTACCGCTGTGGTAACCCCTACCAGCATGCCCAGCAGTGCAAGTTACAGGAGAAGTAGAGCAGGGTAGAAAGGATGATGACCCACAACAACCGATGGTTTGCAGTTGCCAGGGCCCTTTCAGATTTATGACGCTAGCGGCAGGGTCACCCTGGCAGGCTGCCGGCAGCAGGGTCCAATGTAAACTGCAGCAACCGAACCAGGGCTTAGCGCGGGCACCCATCAGCTTGATGAGCAGCCTGTGGTTATGGAAAGTACATAAATGAACGTGGTCAGGTCGATCATTGTCTACCAATTGTTCGGTAACGTCCAGCGTCTTCAACACAACACGACACTGCGTTGATCAGGCTGCACTTCCTGGTAGTGATGGCTGCGTATTGATGCAAAGAAGTGGCTTAAAAGGGCTTGCACCATGGCACAAGTGGACACTCCGGATTCCTTTGACAAGGCGCTGCAGGTGTACAACGCAGGTGTGCAGCGCAGCATACAAGGGGCAGCTTGCAGGCTGCACGCGTAGACCGCAGGCGCTGCTTACTTGCATCGTTGTCATGGCGGGTAGAAGATAGCCCAGCCCAGGCGTTTCGAAATCGAGGCAACACCAGGACGCAGCTAGGTTGCATATCAGTGCTGTGCTGCTGCTCTCAAACCGAACACCAAGCAGACAGCATGGTTACGCCAGCGAGTCCATTCGTTGCGGGTAATTGCTGAAGAGTGCCATCTATGGTGCTTCAGCAATAACACCTTGCTTTCTGCTGTCATCGGCTGCACTGCTGGTGCTGGTGCCTATGCAGAGGTCCGCAAGAGCATCAGAGCCCAGGAGCAGCGCTTGCAGCAGCTACAAAATGCACATGATCAGCTGCAGCAAACAATAGACACAGTACAGGAGCTACCTCTGAAACTGCGGCATGAGGTAGGGATGCAATGGCCGCTGACAACATATCACAAACCTGTGGCAGGCCTCAGCTACACAGGGTTCCTTTCCTCACCCAACAAGGGATTTCTGGTCATAATTCATGCGCTTTCATTTCCAGCTGCTTACGTTGCTGTTGGTTTCTTCAGAGCTCATGTGTACTGAGGTCAGTGCTGCATTGTGCTCAGCGGACCATGTGCTGATTGATCGATTTACAGGTGATGGTCCCTCTCGGAAAGCATGCCTTCTTCCCTGGACAGCTCACACATACAAACGAGCTCATCGTGCATTTGGGCGATCAGTACTACGTAGAAACAACAGCAGCAGCAGCAAGGGGTATCCTGCAGCGCAAGCTGGCTGTGATTGCAGATGGTGTGCAGAAAGCAGAGAAGCAGCTGCAGTCACTCCAAGCTCGGCTGGAGGTCACTCAAAGCAGCTTGGGGGAGGACAACAGTAATCAAGATACCATTGAGATCCGCAGCTCACTGGAAGAAAGCGACGAGTTACTTGCATCTGTAAAAAGCACACGCAGGCAGCAGCAGCGGCCTGCACAAGCGACAGCTGAACAACACATGCAGCAGCAGCAGCAGCAAGGGCTCAGTCCTGATGACATTGCTCTGCAAGCCAGGCTTGAGCACCTTATACAGCTTGAAATGCAGGAGGAACAGGAATTAAACCAGCAGCAATGGCAGCAGCAGAATCAGCATGGTCAGCAGCAGCAGCAGCAGCAGCAGCAGCATGGCAGCCTAGCAACCATAGACGAGGGTGATGAGGGCCAAGACAATGGGCATATAGTGGCAGGGCCGTTGATGCATGATGTTGCACAGCGCTTGCAGCAGCTGGAAACTGAAGCTGACAGTGATGATGATGATGATTATGAGGGAACTGGAGATTTGGAGGAACAGAAAAAATGCAGGCAGCAGCAGCAGCAGCAGCAACACCAGCAGCAGCAGCAGCCTCATATGTCATTGAGGTCAGCAGCACCCAGCAGCCCAGCAGTGCCTTCAGCACCACCTCAAGCAGCAGCAGCAGCAGCAGGTAAAAAGCCACTCAAGTCAGCATTGAAAAAAGGCTTTCTGGCAGCTGCTGCTCCTACAGCACAACCCAGCAGTCGCAAGGTGGCCAGCCACAGCAACTTAACCACAACGCAACGAAGGGGTGCGAGCAGCCCAGCTTTCACAGGTGCAGTTGTTGAGAGGCCTCCTCAGTTGGAACAGGCTGCAGCAGACTTGACTCATCCATTAGCAAGTGCTGTCACGGAGTGGTCAGTACAGCGGCCTGTAGCAGCACCCCTTGGTCAGGGCAACGCAGCAACGGGTGACAGCAGCATTGGCAGGGTCAGCAAGTTCAAGCTGAGGCGCATGGGTTTAGAGCCACCCTCTGAATGATGGTGCAGCAATGTTGATTTGAGCAGCTGATTCTATCAGAGACTGATTTGTACAAGGGGATGTTCTGTTGATTTGCCGCGATGGACGGCAGAATGAATCAAGTTGTGCAATAGCCTGTGCTTTAGACTGATGTCTGACAACGTCCCATGTCTGCCAGGGCGAAACTTGAGGTTGAGCTCAGGGTTTGTGGCAAAGCCTTTTTTTGTAACACAGCTGGTGTGATGAAGCCCTGCCTGCGCTAGAAGACTATGTTATTGCATCCCTATACGATCGATCATCGCTTTATTGACGCTACAATTACAACTTCCCTCCATTCTGTGATCATTCCCTCCAAGCGTAATTGTATCTTGTTATGCCATATCTGGGCTGCCAGAATCTTACGAGAAAGCTCTGATTGGTTGAAGCTTACTATGGGCCTATGTAGTGCATGACAGCTTCTGCAGGGCCAAGGCAACTTGGCAGCGATCAACCTCAGGGTATCAAGCTCAAGTTCACAACGTCTGACATGTGTGCCTGCCGCAGTCAAAAGGTAGCGCATGCATTCAGTCCTGGACTACATGCACGAGTCACCAGCATGTTGCGACATTGCAAACGTGCTACCATTGAACAGCAACTACTAGTTCCATACTTGATCAGCATGCAATCCAGTGCATGGCAGGTGTCTCCTCGTGTTTGCAGCGGCTTTGATATTCCAGAACGACGATGATCTAGACGGCTCCGAAACTGTGTGCTTGCATGTAGTGCCAGGAGGCATGAGGGGACCCTTGCTGGCTGTGCAGCCAGAGCATGTGAGCATATCATTCCTGATTTCAGCGTTGGTTGCTCCCCCACCACCAGGTATGACATCAACACAGGTGTTTGCACACACACCTTCATTATACGGCTTTGCTTGAGTCAACACATGGTTGTGTCTTGATACGGGATGGGAGGAGGCAGGGGCTGCCGCAGTGCTGTGCTCAACTTCCATGCAGAGCATGTCTCGGTGCTGTATAAACACAACTGCAAGTGGCACGCTGTTGATTTGAAACTGCTGCAGAGCAAGGCTGGGGTCTAGGGTTTGATGGTCCAACAGCTCAACGCCTTCTGGCGCTGTTCCTCATTGAAGAGGTCCAGGACATCAGCAGCCCAACTTTGACACCACTGCCACTGCTGCTCACAGATCTGCAGCAGCAGCTGGGGCAGGCAGGCATTGTGTTGGCACATGCACTTGTGGGTATCCTGCGGGGACTCAGCTCCCCAGATGACCTTGTGACAGTGTTACATAACTTCAGCACACTGCTGGCGCAGCCTGGATCCACCCCAGCAGTAGCAACAGATGCCTGCAGCATCGCCTACATCGCCACCACCAGCCCACTAGGAATGTTCCTGAGGCGGGTGCGACTGGGGCTCAGCAGTATGAGCATCCAGGGCTTAGCAGCCCTGTCAGAACAGATACAGCAGCAGCTGCAGCAGCTGGCTGCGCAACAGTACCAAGCAGCCAGCAGCAGCCGGTCTGCAGGCAGCGGTGCGCTCAAGGATCAAGCCGTGTTGGAGGCTTACGTCAATCAGCTGCTGTCAGCTGTTGAGACTCAAGGGCAGAGTTTGCCAGCAGGTCTTATTGATGCCGCAACAGCACGCCTTGCACAGCTGCAACTGGAGCTGCCAAAGCTGGAGTACCTCAAAATGGCGGTCAGCCTCGCCCACAAAGACATGCACGCTGCACTGTCAGCCCTTCACAAGTACTTTGACAGCAGTGGCAGTGCACTGTCAGGTGGAGGCAGCACAGCAGCTGCTGCTGGGCCAGGTGTCACCGCATCAGGCCTGGCTGCTGCCGCTGCCAGTAAGGGCAAGGGCAAGCACCAGGCAGCACTGCACAGCCTGTCGGCCCTTCATGCTGCATTGGGCCATCCCCAGGAGGCGCTGGCTGCCTTAGAGGAATTGCTGAGGCTTGGGCAGCAGGCGGGAGATGAGTGGGGCCTGCTGCATGCCCTTGCCGGGCTGTGCAGGGTCATGGGCATGTCAGAGGGCCTACAGCTTAGCAGCAACCAAGCTGGCAGCAGCGGCGCGGGCCAGAGAGCAGCAGCAGCTTGGGTTGGGTGGGGTCTACTGGATTTGCGGTGTACAGAGCAGCAGCTGCAGCTGCAAACACTGCTGCAGCAATGCCTGAGCACAGCCAGGGACATGCGTGCACCTCACATTGCTGCTTACGCTGCCGTGGCACTGTGCCGCTTCAAGCTGCAGCATGCATCCTCAACTGCCAATGGCGGCAGCAGCAGCGGTGAAGCAGCTAGTGGTGCAGCGGCAGAAGCAGCTGCAAGTGCCAGCAGCGAGTCTTCAGCAGCAGCTGGAGTTAATCTGCTGATACAGCGTATGCTGCTTGATGTGGCCACCTTGGAGCATCAGGCTGCTATAGCAGCAGCAGCTCCATCAACACCTGCAGTGGTGGCAGCCCCAAGCAACACAGCTGGTGCACTGGCCCCTCATCTAGCAGCCCGCAGTACAGCTTTGTACCCTCCCAGCGAGGCATTTGGCACAGGCACCAACACAACAGTAGTGACCACATTGTCGGCAGCAGCAGCAGCGACGGCAGCCACCACCAAGGCTCAGCCTGTTGGGCTTGGCTGGCGCAGTTCTGCTGCTGCTGTCAGCCAAGCATTGGCTACTGCACATCTCATTGCTGCTTCTGCCCTGCAGTCCCGTGGAGCCAATAGTCTTGCAGCAGTGCAGCTGCTGATGCTGCTGACCGGACCAGGAGGTGATGCTGGCAGCAGGACGGCAGCTGAAGCAGACCCTTCGATCATACAGCAGCAGCAACAGCAACCACAGGGCCCAAAATCAGCAGTTGAATGTGGGCAGCAGCAGCAGTTGTCGTTGATGAAGGGGCTGGGCTGTGTGACAGGCTGTGGGGTGAGGTTTGAGGACATCGTTGCGGGTTGGGTCCTGGTCTCAGGCCTGATAGCCAGGTCGCATGGCACTGCAGCAGCTGAATACGCTGTGAGCCTGGCAGCAGCTCACTTCCCAATTGTCATCCCAGAGCAATTGTCTGCAGCACAGCAGCAGCTGAGACTGCAGAAGGCGCTTCAAGTGCGAGACATGCAGTCATCAAGGCAAGCGTGCGAGGCACTGCAGAATCTGACGCACCAACACCCGCAGCTGGCATTGGAGCTGCAGCTGGCTGCTGCAGAAGCAGATGCAAGCGCACAAGCTGCTGCCGGCTGCTGGCAAGAGGCTCATGCAGCTGCGGCGTCATTGTTTGCGATAGCAGCAGCCGCTGGCATGCAGTCGCAAGCAGTCAAGGCCCTGCTGATGATGGCCAAAGCATCCATGCAGGCAGGAGATGTAGCAGGAGCGCTGCCTTATGCATTGAGTGCCATGCTACAATGCCAGCAGCTGCAGCTGGATGCACTGCTGCCAGAAGCTGTGCTTCTCGTTGCATCAGCCTGGCAGGACCTGGCTCCTCATGGCTCAACATTTGCTGTTCAGATGTTGCAGCAGGTGATGCCAGTGGTTTGTGTGCTGGGGGACTTGAAGCTGCAAGCTGAGGTGGCAGAAGCACTTGGCAAAAGCATCATTAGCATCATCCAGGACAACAGCAACTGGCCTACAGCAGAGGCAGCGGAGGGGAGAGATGCAGCCAGTGCTGGCAAAACAAAAACGCCAGATATCAATCAGCGCAAAAGGGACAGCAGCACTGGCGGAGAGTGCTGCAGTGCAGGTGCCAGGGTTGTGCTGAGAGATGCAGGCCACTGGCTAGCGGCTGCAGCTGCAATGTATGAACAGGCCGGGAGTTGGAGTGCCGCTTGTGATGCGTGGCTGGTGCTGGCCCATCTGTATGATGCATTGGGTGAGGAGGGACTTAGAAACGGTGCTGCATTTAAGTGGCACGCCGCCCAGCAGAGCATGTTGTTGCCCGGACAGTAGAGTGAGTGGATACCAGCAGGGGTAGCCTAGCCTGGTACTTGAGGTACCAGTAGCAGAGATACTACGTACCTGTAGGGACAGCTTGGGTTTCTGGTTCCCTAATCTTTTATTCAGCACCTGGATGTCTTTGTGCTTGGGTTTGACAGCTTGTTTCTGTGACAGCTTGTTTCTGTGGACTGTTGGCCAATACCCTTAAAACACCACTTGGCCTCGCAAGACCTTGATGCGTTTGCTGGCTCCCAATCCCAGCGTGAGTACACTTCATCACCTTACCTGCATCACCTTACCTCAGGTGAACGAGGCATGTTACTCTTGCCTTGGTCTCGCCGTCGGGGGTTGTCAGGATGTAGTAAACAGACCTCATATGTGTTGTTGCAGCCTGTGTACTGCTTAAGGCACCTGCTGTCAGTAGATAAGACCTACCACTCTGCTAGATGGCTGTCACACAGAAGTGATGGTAGCTGACGGGCTTATTGTTCATCAGCCTGTTGGCATCATTGGCAAGCTCTGCTCGGCAGTGTGGGCCGCTCAATCATTTTTTGTTTTGTGGCAGCTACTATAATACAACAGCAGGAGTCCAACATAACCTAGGCTCAGACAAGTGATGGGCTGTTTTGACAGCACGTTTCGTCGTGTGTAAGTACGAAGCTCTCTGTTGCTGACAAGGCTGCCGTGCTACCGTTGCTCAACGGTCCCATGGGACTGGCCAGTCTGGAAGTCCTCAGCGGCGTCCACTCACTGGAAACTATCGTACTGCAGACAAATTATATCAACTCACCTGCAATGTACGCAGTCACTAAGTGTGAGATGGAGAACCATGCGTTGGAAGCGATGCGCATCTGTGTCACTAGGAGGTGAGTCACCAATGACGCGGTGGTCTATTCTGCACTCCGCGCGTATACACGTGTACACCACTTGAAGACGATCTAGCACATCTTTCATATTTTGTGGATTCTACGCAGGTAACAAACTTGTCACCAGCTACAGTGCCAGACTTCGACAATGAAGGCATTCCTGGTATTCGTAGTGCTGGCCTTCGCAGGTGACCTTATGATCTTAGCAATAATTTGTGACTGATCTGAGACACGGTGCATGCACTCCTGGTGAAGCAACATCGCAGCATCTATTCTGATCTATCGCATGCACATGACGGGGGTCATCTCATGCAGGTGTTGCGAGGGCGCAGAACTCCAATGTCGCCATGTAAGTGTAATTAATTTACTGAGTGTCTGGCAGGCACCCGTAACCAACACAGCTTTACCCTGTCGGTCCCCCTCACCTGCTTACTGTTCCCTGCAGTTTGCCGCAACATATTGTAACTTATTTCTCAAAGGCTTGACATATTACGAGTTGTCAACTCACTCATCTACTTAAGCATTAATCGGCTTGCAGAGGAAAACTCTATATCTGCTGCTGCTGCTGCTGCTGTGCCCATCTGACCTTTGCAGTTTGACAGTCGAATTTGACAACCGTGGCACCAAGGTGAGTGCTGGAAGTGTGCAAAGCACTGTCAGTCCGTCCAGCAGAAACTTCAGTATACTGGCCATTATATGCAGCACAACACGCACATGCAGCCGACGGGAACAATCAGCAGTATGCATGTTGCTCATAGAACATTCAGGCCGATACCAGGCAGGATGCCAAACATTTCATATCGCTGCTTAAAGTAGGCGCTGATGCAGCCAACCAATGACATGCTTCATGTGCTGTTTCTGCAGACCATGGACTCAAAGACCAGCAGCAAAATCCTGGGTGCTCTGGCAGACAAGGTGTTCCTTACACAGACTCCTAAGCAGGTCACAATGGCTGGTGGGCTCGGTCAGAGCTCACTGTTCAACCATCAGGTTGGTACCTTCTAGTCTCACACCAGGCCTGGCAAACTGCACCAATCTATGCTGGCTCCGCAGCCCCCCTGATAACATCATCTGTTTCTCCACATAGTTCTGGTGATCGCCAAGCTCCTCAACTCGGCCAAATCAACATGCCCTGCTCAGGTAGTACTGGACATTGCCTGTTGAATGATCTCTCAAGTGATGCTCGTTTGCTCGCAGTCCGTGGTCATCTACACAGCAGTGGGCCCCACCACCAATGGCAAGTCTGTACTTGCCAACTGCCAGGTGAGTGCGGCTGTCACTGGAAGTGCAACCCGTGTGCTGGCCTACTGGTTCGTTGCGCTGTGATGAGCCGACGTGTGCTGCATGGAGTGTTTTGGCATCATGCTGTCTGTGCATGCATACGGAATATTCAGAGCTCATGGTTTATGGGGAATTCCACAGTTTGAATTTCACTACGTGCAGGCCAACATTAAGAAGGGCTTCTTCAGCGGATCAACACTTGAGAAGAGCTTGAAGAAGGCCACAGACACCTGGCTCCCAGGAGACTGTGAGTGCACTGCTGTATGATGGTTGCAAAGTGCCCAATGCAGCAACCACGGTGCCTAGAAATTTCTGGCATCTTCCTTTACACACAGTGTGCTAGTGTCCCCTCCATCAGGATGCTGGGGTAATCTGCCTGCTAGTATGCAAAGATCACAGTACTACTTGAGAATGGGGCTTGTTGCACTATGGGTCGTCTACCTGTATTGAGCATATTATTTTCATTTTGTGCTCATTGATGCCTGTTGCTCCCTGCTTTGCTGCCCTGCTGCCTGCAGCTGTCAAGGTGTCCAAGGCTGTCTGCTCTGTGCCAAAGACTGCTGGCCGCAAGATGGCTATGTAATCTGCCAACTCCTGCTTGTTGGCGGTACGTCCCACATTGGCATGGCTGGTGCACCCTCTGTTCAAATTCACATTCACGAATCAACTTGGCCAGCTGGGGCACAGTTACTGGGTTGTGGAGAAGGTTGCTCACCGGACTTGCAGGTTTGACACTGTGTGGCCCTGACTATGTCTGGTTGTGATCTCTTATGGATTTGAATGACATTGGCTTGTCTCAGCATGGATGTACGAACAAGCAAGCATTCCAAGCTGAAATGGCTTGTCATGGCCCATGGTTGATGCAACACACTCCACTCATATGCGCGAAGATTGTGAGTAGTGCTGTGGTTTCTGCCATAGGAAGGGCCAAGATCACTGCTGTGCAGTTGTGAAGCAAGTGTATGTACTGTACAGTCAATGCAGGACTGCGCTCAGTGGCCACATTTTATTGATAATGCCTTGCCCATGGTACGGGCAATGGTCAACGCATTTTGTACAGCTCAGATCAGACGGTGGTAAATACAATGTTGTCAATCACCCTGCAACAGAAAACTCCTTTGTAACAGTGCCTGTTTCAAGACTGTCTAGTTTACCAGATACCATCGTAATCACCATCGAGAAGCTATTACTGTGGCACACTGGATGAGCCAACGCTGTGGCACATGATGGCGAGATTATGCAAACATGGTGATGTGTCATAGCATTCGATGCGGTTGGCAACCGTTCAGTGCTGAACTGCTGAGTGCTGCATGGCTCGATTTCTTTTACATGTCAGTCAAGACAAAGCAAGCTTGCTTCAGGGCTGTGGGCCACTTGTATTATGTTGAACTGGAAAAAATGTATAAAATGATGTACATGTAAAAGAAAATGATGTATATGTATGATGATGATATTGAGCCATGCAGCAAATGAGAAAGCTACTGTATGAGCTGTCAGCAGCAACACCATGCGGCAGGCAGTTACAGGCCACTACATCATACAGTCAGTGACGCTGTCCGACTAGTGCGTTGCTTTTCAGGTCCGACCTCAAGGCTGTGCTGCATTCACCAGTTGCAGGCTGGTTGTTAACTCCATACAGCATTTCTCCGACAACTGCTTTGATGGCACCTGACTGATTACTGCACGTAGTCGTAGGAGTTGCTGCCTTTTGGAGCGTACTAGCAGCATTCAATAATCGCCATCAATGTGATATCGACACATATCGTACGATATGTGTCGTTGAAGTTTTCAACTTGAAAAGTTACTGATCGCGGGTTTGAACAGCATCGACCGCTGCCGCAGGCTGCACAAAATAAACACATTCAAAACAGTGTGTATTGCTCACATTCATTGCTAACATGGCATTTCAACGTAGCTTGTGGGGCAGCTGCCCTTGCCGGCAGCCATCCTTTGCCGAAGATGGCCCCAGCACCAGTGGTCGAGGCGCTGTTTGCAACAGCCGCCACCGGTTGATAGTCAGAGCCAATATGCCGCAGATGTACGCAACGAACCCCTTTCCAGTGAAGCCCACAGCAGATGGAGTGGTCAAGGGAGTTCGGACGTCTGCAACACCGCGGCTATCGCCTGACAGGGTACGCATTGCATATATACGTATGATAGTGTGATTTGCAGTTGGGCCGAGCCCACTACAGACGAGGCAACGCCACATCTACGTAGGAAGCTCTGTACAGATCATTGTGGCGGCACCCAAGCCCTTATTGGCCTGCTACGAGCAGGACATTATGAATTGTGTCATGAATATAGTCTACTGTGAAGTTTACATGATTGGGCAGTCGTCTGAAAGACAACGATCATCTGGCCACAATCATTTACAGTTATGCTGGGAGCTGAGCCCAGTTGATGCATTTGCTGCTTGTACCAAAAACAACGATCATCCGGCCACAGTCAACCTACAGTCATGCTGGGGCCTGAGCCCAGTTAATGCATTTGCTGCTTGTATGGTTCTTTGCTGCAGCCTGAGTCCTGTACAACTTGCCTTGTCTGTAAAGATTCGCATGCTGTTTTGCCGCTGCAGGTTATGCAGATATTGGCTGAGACCAAGCATGACACAGCAAAACGGGACTATGCTGCTTTCTTCTCCAGTGAACTTGGAGGGATAGTAACAGAGCCAGGGTTTATGGTTGTGCACATGGATGATCACATGGTACACAGGTAGGTCCATGGCGTGGCATTGGCTGGGCCACAGCATGCATGCAGCTGCACGTGTTTGCTTTGACACCCTTCCCATCAACAACCCTTGCATGATCCCCTGCTGTGCAAGGAACTTTCGACAGAGATGCTGCTGCATGCATGAATCATGCGCTGACAAAAGCAGCTACACTCACTGCTTGTTGTTGCTGGCTTCATGCAGAGGTGATGCTGTCTTTGACCATGTCGTGCTGGCTGATGGGTACTTATATCAGTTAGATGAGCACATAGAGCGGTTCAAGCATTCAGCGGAGCTGGCAGGCATCCCAGTTCTCATCAGTGAGGAGCGTCTACGAAGAATATTGCTGGACACTGCAGCTGCCAGCTTAAAAATGAATGGTGAGCTCTTGTTGCTGCTAAAAATGCCTGTCCAAAGCCCATCCTGCTTCTCGCAGCTATGCTGCTGAGGACGACTGTGAGAAAAAAGATGCTTCGTCTCACCTAGTGCCAGCAGCAGCTGCTCTTGACAGGTTAAGCAGTTGCATTGAATAGCAGCTGGGAGCTGTCACTTTGCTTTGCCCAGTGGCACCAGTGCAACAAAGCAATGCTGCCCTGCAGGCATGCTGACATTCTGGTTATCTCGAGGTCGTGGCACCTTTGGCTTAGTTGATACAGAGGGCCCCACGCTGTATGCCATCCTCAGCAGCGAGATAGCTTACACAGTAGATAAGGTAGACCGCGACAACGGCCTGAAAGCTGTAGTGAGCCCAGTGGACCCCAAGTCACCCTACTTCACCCTCATGAAGAGTGTCAGCTACATCAACAATGCGGTGGCAAAGCTGGAAGCAATGAGCAGAGGGGCAGACCTGGTGAGTACAGCTGGGTACAACAGCAGCCAACCAGTACACAATGCTTCGTCCATCTGCCAATGGAGTCACAGCCAGCTCATGTGTCACGTGACAAGTGTCCCAGGCGAAGAGGGTTGTTCCTGGTGCTGTGATAACGCAATTGTCAGCTGCCATACAGCATTGCTGTGCTCAATTATGGGCTATTAGCACCTGAAATGGTCCTAGAGCTACTGCTTCAGCACTCACCTAGAGTGTCACATGCCCTGTCGCACCACCACAGGCGATCTTTGTGGATGATGAGCAGACGGTCCTGTATGGGCCAGACTGCAGCATCGGTATCCTGACACGGGACAATGTGCTGGTCGTACCTCCTGATGAGGGCGGACTGGCAGGCATGGCGGCTAAGAATATGGCTGAGCTGTGTATGCAGGTAGGCAACAGGACATGATGTGTGGGGCGTGGCTGTGCCAAGCCTCAGCAATCTCATTCCTGCAATCTCAGTAATGTTACTTGCAGTGTGGGTATGCGGTGTGGGCTCCAGTCAGGGGGGGATGATGCTATGTCACTGCGAGGAGGGGGGGAGTCAGCAGACCATGGGAGTGAAGGACTGCAGTCATGGATTGCTGCCAGTCTAGCTACCTGGGTTGCATCAGTTACACGTTGATGATGGTTCAAACTCGTTGTCCCTGGAACCATGCTCGAGTTGATGATTAACTGTTTCAATCACCATCTTTCACATGATACACCGTGATTACACACAACAATCCAACTCTGATCGAGCATTTATGTTATCCCCCACTGCTGCACAGCGCCATGGAGCAGTAGGCTGTGGTCAGGGGCTGCCAGCACATCACTGTGTTGCTCTGTGGAAGATCTGTTGTTGGTTGATACTGTTTTGTATGGATAACCATGCCAGGCGTGGCACGGGTGAGAAGGGCAACCTTCTAAGGTGGTAGTTACTTTGACCACCCTGTTGTATAACCAACAGCCCAACTCAGGTTGTTCTGTCGACATATTCAGACCAGTCATATCGCCTAGGAATTATTGTGCGAGCTTTGATATCTGAGTGCCAGCGGCGGGTTGCAACCTTGGTGAGGATGGTCAACAGTCGCTGTCATGTTGTAGGCACAATGCGCCAATCAGACACGGCGTTCCTTGACTACGTGGTGCATGAGCTAGTACATGTTGCACCCTTGTGTGGCCTTGAGTTGATGAAACACAACGCTTCACCATCTTTCACATGAACCCCCCTGATTACACTGTACAATCCAACGCTGATCAAGCCACACTTGGGTCATTGATGTTGTATGAATCACAGCATCCTGTGGCACCCACTTTCTTTGCGTTATCGCTCTTTCTGTACATCACATTGTCTCGGTGGACGCCCGGGCATGTTGTGCTGGTGCTGTGAGTGGTTGGCATAGAGTGATGATCAACTGTTTCAATCACCATCTTTCACATGATCCTCTGTGATTACACACAACAATCCAACTCTGACTAGGCCAACCACAGCAAGCAGGCTTGTTTGTTTTCCAGGGTTTTGAGCATACAGCTGCTGAGCACTGTGGATGGGGCTGCATGTGTTGCTCATGTGAGTGTCAGCGTGTTTGATCTGTGCACTTGATGCGCAGCAACTATCAAAGTATGGGATGGTATTTTGTCGTCTGAACGCGGAGAGTGGGATGCTGCTGCAGCCCTTGGAAGCTCTCTGGCGCAAAAAAATTGTTCAGTGCAGTTGAGAGTGCGGCTGGGTATAATGCTTTTTATTCTGATGCCCTGCAGTACAAGGAGCTTGACGGTGATGACAATCTTCCCATTGAGCGTGTGGAGCGGCGGACTTTCACAGTGCAGGAAATGAAAGCAGCTCAAGAGGCATTTGCCATAAATACATTCCTGGGAGTCGTGGGTATCAGCCACCTGGATGACGAGTGGATTGGAGTGGATGAAGAATTCCTTGAGCAGTGTGGCCCCATCAGCCTGGCACTGAATGAGATGTTGCATGTAGACAGGAACTACAAGAAGGGCTCAACAAAGCATACAGAGGTGCCATATGGCTACATGACTGGTATGCTTTCTCAGCTGGTATGACGAAGCAATAACAGGCAGGCGTTGACTGTAATAGCAGCAATGGAGATCAACTTGACCAATATGACAATTGTTATACATTGAATTCAGCAATATATGAAGCATAGCAACCAATGACGTAGGCATGTCGTGTCATTCAACAGCTTTCAATAGCACCCCAGTTTTCTGTATTGCAGCAGCAGGCACACATGATAGCCGTGTTTAAGTCAAATTCACCTGAGCTATTGACGCTTGCCAGCAGTGTGAAAAGCCTCCCCTGCGCAGGGAGCATATGTACAGTAGCTGCATTGGTGACCTGTAACATGAGCATCAGTTGAAATGATTTTTGGGAGGCTGGGCCGCTGTGTGCAGCTCTGTATGATCAGTTTACCCCACAGAGTCTGGCTGCCAGGGCTATGTTTTCACGACAGTGTGGCAGCAGTTGTTTTTGGTTCTTTGCCAGCTGAGCATGACATGATCAGGTCAACAGCAGTGCCGCCTCAATGATTCAGCAGCTTGTGTAAGGCATGGAGGCCATGCGAACACTAAGAGCCACAAGCAGAGGCTGTCGCAGCCTTGCAGGCTGCCACTACACAAGTTACAAAGTTGACAGCCACCAAGTATTCAGTGCAGCCTGCCCTGAGAGCCGTACAAAGCAGCTGTGTCCCCATCAGAGTCTACAGAGTAATGTCGTAGCCTCACTTCTCACACTTGCCACCGAGCCTGCAACAGCCGCAGTGAGGTCATCTGCAGGCAGTGCTGCATGATGCGCCTGTACCTGAACGGTCATGCGTGTCATCCACATCGTGGCGCTGTATGCTGCCTTCTGTGTACACAACAGGTACACTTGGCAGCCCTGTTGAGTGAGCGTAGATCCATGCGTGCTAATCCGGAGTCTGAGCTGTGTTCGAGTGGTAACCTAACCTCAACTTGCATAATCTCCCCAATAATACACATCGCTGTTCGATATTGTAGGCTTTTCCTCTCGTGCACGTCAAATACTATTTATACCCCCTGTCCGTGACGATGGCGCTGTTAAGGCCTCGGCCCGGCGCCTTGCAGAAGTGCTGGCAGGTCGCTCGCTACCTTGCCGCTTGTGATAGCAATGGCATGTTGATGGCATCGGCAGTAACACCGGTTTCTTGGAGCACGCATGTTTGCTCATGCTCAATTGAGGGCCCCTCAACCTCCTACCCCTCTACTGCACCAGCACAGCAGTGGAGCAGCCATAGAACATTCTTTGGCCAGTTCACATCGCCGCAAGGAAAGGCATACAAGGAGAGGCGATTGATTGGGTGAGCAGCTCCTGCAATGCAGCAATCAATGGGGCACTTGATATCACGCGTATAACATCAGCAGTGCCCAGAACTGCAGCAGCATGCTGCCAGTGTTACCAAACTGCTGCTGGGCTACATAAGCATTCCACAGTCTCATGTATCATGTTGGTGGATACATTAGCAGGCATACCTGGCAGGGCATTAACCTCAATAGTCTGATGCTGTTGGGTGATGCTGTTGAGTTCTGTAGCCTACACAACCACGATGAAGCTGTTGGTGACATGCATTCTGTTCAGGTACTCCCCCGAGCAGCTGTATGCAGTCGTATCCAATGTGCAGCATTATCAGCAGTTTGTGCCTTGGTGTGTGGGCTCAAAGGTGCTGAAGCGTGATGAGGATGGCAGCTACCTGGAAGCAGAGCTGCAGATAGGCTTCCAGATGATTAGCGAGAGGTAAGCCAGCACAGGGGCCTCAGGCTTCTTACACACACGGAAACAGATGCACTTCTGCTGGTAGTTTGCCTCTCATGGCGTCTCTCTACAAGCTGCAGTGCACGCTGGGGCAGACAAGTATAGTATGTTTGGTGTGAGTGTACATTGCCGTAAGTGCATGTGGGGAGGTCCAGGAAATCTGGTAGACTTCTGCTGTGCTCACCAAGACTCCATCAGATCTGCTGGTCATGGCATGCAGCACAGCAGCAGCAAGCTGAAAAGTGTACTGGCAAGCACATCAGGGTTGGTTGCTTCATGTACATCAAGTGCCCATGTGGCTTAGCACAAGCAGTACATTAAAATGACACCATATTCGCTTCTTCTGTTTTGTGAGTCATGCGTACTTGAACCCTGTGCTGCTGCAGGTACACAAGTCTTGTAAAGTTACAGGCACCACACACTGTCAGCAGCACCGTAGCCAATAGTGCACTCTTCCACCATCTGGAGTCAACCTGGCATATGTCACCAGGCCCCAACTCAAATTCAACCTGGCTCAGCTTCAGTGTGGATTTTGCATTCCTAAACCCTTTGTACGCTAACATAGCACAGCTCTTCTTCTCAGAGGTTGTCACACGAATGATGGGAGCTTTTGAAGGCAGGTGTAAGCAGCTGTATGGACCTCCAGTGTTCTCCCCTGCAAGGCAGAAGCACCTTGCACAGCAGCAGCGGCAACATAAGCTTGGGCAGCCGCGACTACAGTTGCATCATCAGCATAAACACCAGCCAACCGTTGAGGCAGCAAAGCAGTCACAGGTGTTGCAGGATTTGCCACAAGTAGCAGCAGCAGGGTTGGCAGCAGGCTCCAGTACTGGTGCTGTGATTCCTACCACAACAGCGCATGGTGACAAGGCAGGTCAGCAAGGGCAGCTGCAGCAGCAGCAGCAACAACAACAACATCAGCAGCAGCAGCAGGGCAGACCTGATAGCGGATGGCATGACTGATCACTGGATTGTGCCGCACATGGTCCTGCAAACTCAGCCAGCAGCACCTGCTGACACTGCCCAAACAGCTGTTTGGGCCAACCTGCACAGTTGTTGGTTTTACCTTTGGTTGGTGCCAATCTCTTTGCACTTGAAGCGCAGCTATATCAGCCGCTGAAGCTCGTTATTTCAGCCTCAATAAGCCAGAATCAGGGCTCATCTAGTGAGCAGGCTGAGTAAGCCTAGAAAGAGATAAAAGCAGATTGTCGTCAGATCATCTTGTAAAGAGAGTAGAGTAATAGAGCCATATGGATGCAACATTGGATGAGCTGGCTTGTGATTTTCTTCTTTTTGCATCACCTTGTGACCGAGTAAATGAGATAGAGCCATTATGGCAACCTTGTGCTGACCATGCATCCAGCCAGCAACATTTGCAACACGTGACAACCAAGGCCAGTGGGCTGCCTTAAGTGCCAGTGTAAAAGAAATTGAGCCATGCAACAAGTTGAGTGATCACCAGTGTGTGCTCACGGCCTTCTGCATTGCAATACTCACCTCAGACCTACCTTACAAGCTGTCCACTCGATATTGTACAATGAATCAGACAATTACGTGCTTGAAAGTACCTATTGCCTGCGAAGCCAGTCAGTAGGAGGGTGAACAATGTCAGCCTGCCCTCTCCCATTCCAACTGGTGTAGGAGCTTTGTTGCCAAGCAACGATCCGCATTAGACCTCTGACATCGTCAAAGACGCTCGTGCTTTATAATTGAATGTCGGTGTTTGTTCGCGCCTGCATCCGTTCGACGTATGCGCGCATTTCGTATCCTCGCATTCACCTATGAGATAGTCTGTGAAGGCAGAGTCCTAGAAATGGCTTCGTATCCTCTGATCAATCATGATCAACATATGGTATCTCAGGTGCGATCTGTGACTGCCATCTTTGTTGCGCAACCTGCTTCAGCTCCCGGCGAACTCCTTGGCAGCGGCTTCCGAGCTTTCCGGCATAAATAGGCCCCCAAGGTTAACGCAATCCTTACTCGGGAACTTGTGGCAAGCCCTCTCTTGCGACAGCAGTGGCAGCCGTCCAAAGTGGCAGGGCCATCATGACTGGTGCTGTTCTGCACCTCGGTTAAAAAGCGTTCCGAACATCAGAGATTCATCATTCATAACAAGTTAGTGCCAAGATATTCAGCTGTAGTCTGCAGTCGTGCATACCATAGGAGGTGATCTGGAAACAGCATGCATCTTCCAAGGAATGTCAGAAAGGCGCTGTGCCGGCAATTGCAGTGCCTTGGTGTATGCACCAGCAGCAATCAGGCAATGAACAGGATGTCGATGACGTTCAACAACATTTCAGGCTTCCACGACGGTGTGTACGCTCAAGTAGGCCCAGCTAGGGGCGCTCCAAATCAGCCAACCCAATATGAACTTACTACACTGAATTTCTTTTACACTGCATCAATTTCCACGTGCCTGTTGAAACACCTGTCATAACCTTCTGACGTGCACTGCTGCGGACTTGACAGTTGTAGTGCAATGGGAGAATGCAGATATTGAGTTGCAAAGTGTGGACTGGTACTTACTGAACTGATGTACTCATTGAAGTTGTGCACTGTGCTGAAGGTGGTTATGCTGATCTGCCAAGGGACCTTCTGGTGCAATTGATGGCCAGCTTTGCCAACAAAGAACAGGCAAAGGTATGTGCGGCAGCCGCACTGCCCACAGCACCACCGTCACTGGCAGCGTGCATGCAGTGTGCATGCGTATTATGCCAAGATGCTCTGGTCGCTGCATACCGTGGTTGACAGTAAATTGATCATGCGCCACCCCTCACTGGCCTGGAATTAGTTATGGCACCAGGCAAGTGGGGTAGTTGCAGCTGAGGCCCTGAATCTGTGATCCTTGGTAGCATGATCAACTTCTAAACAGCAGTATAACCAGCATTGGACTCAACAGGCCTGCAGCACTGCATTTGTGTAAGAGTGGCCAAGTACTACTAGTAGTATTCGTTGCAGGTGATGCGTGGTGTGTGTAGAGCCTGGCGAGATGTGTTTGACAGCACGGTCAAGTGTATTGCAGTCCACACTGGCAGCCTGATGCTTCAGCCCCAGCAAGTGCACTCCTTCACCGACCTGCAGCATCTGGTGGTCAGCCACATTAACGGTGCTGCTGTGGCAGCGGTGGTTCAGAGGCTAGCCATGCCGAGCCCACATCTGTGAGTACCAGCAAGTTGCACACCTATCAACCTGAGGCTTTAGTTGGCCTGCTGTTGCATGGCAGCACAGTTTGTGTTGTAATGGCGCTGACATGATGCAACGGCACAATCTGGACAAGGTCCCCCATGCTGAAGCAACTGTGTCAGGCAGGATGCGCAGCTGTGATGCTGATAACAACACGTCACAGCAGTGTGCCCCAAATTCTGCTGTGTTTGTAGCACAAGTTCCTGGTAACAGGCTGATTTCAGCAGCATGAAAAATGCAAGTACCTTCTTGTGTACAATATTTGGCTGCCATGCTGGCTGCTTCTGTTGCAGAAACACCCTTGAAATCACGCAGAGCACAATGAGCACTGTCCCCTTTGAAGTGCACCACCTGACAGGCCTTAAGACTCTGGTACTCAGCAGCAACAGAATCAAGGTCATAACTGGCAGCTATATTCACCTGTTGCCCTGCCTGGAACATCTAGACCTGTCCAGCAACCTGCTTACAGGTGGGGTAGACAGAGCACGGTCACTGTGTTGGCCTTCACTGTCTTAAAGAATCAACTGGGGCCTAGGCTGCATCAGGCTCACAACAGTCATATAGAGAACAAGCATGCCAGCATGTGCCAAAGCATCACACAGCTGGGAGCTGCCAACACTTGCGGCTGCATCATGTATTATGATGGACAGTGACAGAGTCCAAGTCTGGGGTCCAAGGTTCCATTGGCAGCATTGGCAGGCCAAGCATGCTGCAAAGGCGCCCTGCGGGTCAGGGTAAGTACCCTGGAGCACTGCCTTGTTTAAAGGGCCATCTGCTGCTTCTGTCCCTCCAGACCTGCCTGCCTGCATTGGCAGCCTTGGCGGCACACTGCGCAAGTTGAACGTGTCTGAGAACCAGCTGTCATACTTGCCTGAGGGCCTGGGCGGCCTTGCTGCGCTGCAAACGCTGCGAGCCAGCAATAACCTGCTGCTGGAGCTGCCTGACTCGCTGGCGTCCTTGCAGCGGCTCACTCACCTGGACCTTTCATATAACAGGTAGGGCATGAGCAAAAGTGGTAGGGGTGCTGCATGAGGGATGTAGAATTGCAGATTGTCGGTGTTTGTGTTGATGCTGCGCATAGGAAGTCAATGCTGCACCCCTGCCCTGTGTTCTGACTTTGTCAATGTATACTGTAACAGTGTTTCTGTGTTCATCATCCAGTCAAATACCCAACGCATCAACAGCTGCCGCTTACGACTTGACGACTGCTCCCCCTGCACACTGCGTCTGTGCTGCCACCGAAGCTTTCACTGGCGACAGCTGCACTACCGCTATCATGCCTGTAACATGCTGCATTGTCCACAGGTTGAAAAGTGTTCCTGACAACCTGAGCCGCCTTACCAACCTGCATCAGCTAGGCTTGTTTGGTAGTTTCAGCCACAGCATGCGCAATGAGGGCTCCGTCACTGTGAAGGTCCTGGCTCAGCTGAGCCTGTCAGCCCCCAATCTGCACCTGCACGCTGAGGAGCTGATCCGGCAATTGGTGAAGGTCCGCAAGCGCCAGCTAAAGCAGGCAGAGGAGGAGGACAGGGCACATAGGGCAAGGAGCCAGGAGCCTGCAGGATACCTCATACTGTGACAGCAACTACAGGACCAATGAGGGATTTGCTGGTTGCAGAGCGTCAGCCAATGTTGCCGTACTGACTTTACATGCAGAACACACGCCAAGATCAGCAGGGCTATGTCCTCAGGGTCACCCACAGCATTCAGGGTTCAGTGCCATCTGCACAGCATGCACTATGCCCAAAAGTTGCCATTGGGCCAGTAGTGCACTTGTATTGGCAATCCAAGTTTATAACCAACATAAGCTGAGCTGCTATGCCACAGCTGAGTGGCTCAGCAGCATACAATCACTGCAGCAGTCAGAGGTTACCCAGTGAGCACCTCACCGCTCACATTTCACTTCACAGCAGCATATCAAGGGAATCAACTCAACTCATTGTGTAAACATTATCACATGACGATCACTTCTAGACTAGGAGGCTTGTAGCATTCTTTCAAAGATGTTTTAAGCTTGGAGCTCTGCTGGTGTTCAACACCTGCGGGATGAGTACCGTACCTTGGCGCAGTTGAATTTTCTGCAGCCCATGGGCCACATTGCCTTTGTTATTGACTGCTCATGATGTTATTGTACCAATGCCTGGCTGCAATACTATTGCCTAGCTGCAAATTGCGCCGCAAACAATTTCAAACAAATATGGCATACTTGTGGTTTGCATTTGGGTGTTTAGCAGGATTGCCAGCCGCACTCGAGTGGGTTACATCAATGACTATTGCGCCAATGCTCCGGGAGAGGGGAGGAGTAGAGCAAGACTGGAAGCAGGGTGGCTCAGCTGGCCATCTCTCACGGCGGCACCGCTACCAGTGGCTGGGCAGCCATATATGGCCATGCATGGCCAATCGCCACCATAACATGCCATGCATAACATATGTTATCCCGCAGTGCAGGACTGGGGAGACAAACAATTGACGTCACCATGGCAATTGACCCTGATTTTTATCATTATCATGATAAAGAGGCATTTAGATCGAAACGACACAACAGCCACATTTTCACGCAGTATGCTAGTGGAACAATGCAGCTTGCCTGTGCGCAAGGTCACCTACTCTCCGATGTGCAGCTGTCACTTCTATGACCCTAGGGCCAGGCCAGGCCTGGCTGAGACGCTGGCCAGTGACATACTATCTCAAACATCTCATTAGGCAGTATCGCCGACTGCGGCTACTCATTGCCACCTTTGATTCACAACACTACCATCAGCAGATATGCACTTGATAAATTGCATCAGTCAATGAGTCAACCCTCTTATAAGCAAGAGGTCGATTTGCAGCAGCGGAGCCTGCTAACTTCCTCATATGACCACTGCATAATATAGAACCTGCAAGAATGACATGCCACCTAACTGCCCTAGTACCATATACAGCTAAATAGTACCATGTCATGGCAAGAGTTCCAGGCCTTCCCAGAGGGGAAATCAACTGCTTCAGCAACTCAGCACTCCGCAGGCTGCTGCAGACTGGGAAACACAGTTTCCAGTACTGCCTGTCAACGCACCCTGTCTGCACATGGCACCAGCCACAAACAAGTGAACACAGGCTGGCATCAACACATGCCGCTCATCATACAACCATATGGTCATGTAAGATCCTTGGACTTGAAATCAGCAGCACAAGCCAAATTTTTTTCGCCAGCTCTTCCAATGTTGCATGAGCTGAATCGCTTTTGCAATCAAGTAGCATGCAGACATGCCATGAGCAAGCACATCACTGTTTGATGCTGAGCCGGTTAGCGCCACCCGCCAGAAAGCATGTCGTTATGGAGTAGCCGGAAGAAACCATGATGCGCCTCACTTCCTCCCAGAACCACTAAAAAAAAAGCTCATGCCTAGGCTTACTACTGTACACGCTCAATCATGAGATATACACACTATGAATGCAGCAGCTCCTGTGAGACAAAAGGGGCAGACACCCACTGCTCATGCTTCTCTTGCACTACCGCCAAACCCTCCACCATGCATGGCCACACCTTCAGCTGCGAGCTCATAAGCAGCCACAGCATCATTAAAGGATATCAATGCCAGCTTGCCTGCCACAACCCGCTCACATGCACAGCCCTGGCCGTCCCCATCTCCACCA
This sequence comes from Coelastrella sp. MACC-549, assembly GCA_018290735.1. Classification (NCBI taxonomy): domain Eukaryota; kingdom Viridiplantae; phylum Chlorophyta; class Chlorophyceae; order Sphaeropleales; family Scenedesmaceae; genus Coelastrella; species Coelastrella sp. MACC-549. The sequence continues at coordinate 3,374 of JABEVS010000207.1, read as the reverse complement.
CAGGCCTCCTTGTACCCACTGCCTGCACTGACACTCCTGAAGCAGTGCTCCGACACACCACACCCAGTGCGTAACCCACACTCACACTTACTACCACTGCTCGCAGCACTGCCATTGCCGTCTGACAAATCCGCCACAGCCACCACTGCTCTGGCGTCCTGCTTGCACAAGCTGCTGCTGCTGCTGCTTCTGCTGCTGCAACTGCTGGCTGCTGCACAGCAACAAACATCACCACTGCAGTACTGGCAGGCGGACCTACTGTGCCAGGCTCGCTGCAGATCCACCCTTTCGTGCAGGGCTGACAGCTGCCGTCCCAGCAGGAGACGCTGCTGTAGCTTGGGCGTGAGCTGCGTAGGCTCTGCCAGTAACACACTGATGCTGCAGTTCATCACTTTGCCTTTGGCCTCAAAACCACGAGCCGCTCTGTGCACAGCATGCAGTGCTCCCCCATGACTCACCACCAGCACTCGCTTGCCTGCGCACATCACAGGGCCAGCAGCAGCTCAACTGTGAACATCAATGCATGCACCGCACCGAGTAAATTTGAACCAACGCCCAAACGTGGCGTTGACTGCTGCCTCAGAGCCATTGCAGTTGTGGAGATAGCCGTGCTGCAGAGGGCAGGAGACGGTCAGGTAGCTTGATGTATATCCAGCTTAAGTTCAGTGGCACAACTTGCAATGGGTGTGAGTTATTGGGTGCACGGCAAAATGGTATGATTGTCTCCTGTGTACCCCGATGAACAGATATCTTCTGTGCACCCTGCAACACCTTACTGATTGTGGCTGGAAGTGCATACATGTTTCCCTTTTTTCTTCTCCAGCTTCCATCCCCAAGTGCCCCCTCACCTGGATACCAGGCAGCGATCTCCAGAAGTGTAGCAGTGATGCGTTCCTGCAAGTCATCCAGGCTCTCGCCACCTGGTACTCGTGTGCTGCTGCTGTCACTCTGCAGAGCTGCCCAGGCGACAGGCTGCTGGGTTGGCGCCTCGGTATATGTCAGACCTTGCAGCACCCCCATGTGACGCTCGCGCAGTCCCGGATGCTCCTGCACCTGCAGTGGGGAACCCCATAAAGCGTTCAAACACTTGAACGACAGCATGTGCCTTTGCAGAGTTACAGCAGCATAACTGGCCCTCAAGCTGGCTAGCTTTGTATGACCCATGGCATGTATCTGTTTTTGGCATGATGAGACAGTCCATATGCCTGAGCTGCTGATAAAGTCATCATGCCAAGGTGCAAAACAACATGCTCACCAGAATTCTCATGTCATGATGCTCACAACAGTCACTGTCCAATACTTGCACACTAACAAGAGCCGCACCTGTGTTCTGTATGGTGCTGCCAGTACTTGTGCAGTTTGCACAGTCCGCAGCAGATCTGAGCTGAAAATTGCATCAAAAGCGCTGTAGCGCTGGAGCAGTACTCTTGAGAGCTGCACATAGAGATGGAGCAACAGACCGCAGTGAAGGACATATGTACTGGTGAGTAAACCCCGCAACAGCTGACAGCTGAAGGGCCCATTCACATGTTGATGTTAAGGACTCAATTTAATTCCCAACTCAACAACCGTTTGCATCATGCAAAGGTAAGGGACAGCGCATATGCATGTGAGATCAGCTGAAGATGGCGGCTGAGATCCGCTGCTGGCTAGTCAAGTTAGGGATGATATGCAGCAGATGCTCACCACTTCTGTCTGCTGAAAGCCTAACTTGTTGAGTGGCGGACCTGGCTTATCCTGGCCCTGCAGCCTTCGTTGTCTGTTCCAGTCTGCATATAACATTTGGTTGTGCGCAGATGAAACTTATGATGGAGTTGTTGCTACACGCGTGAGCTGGCTGACGACATGACAGGCAGCAGGGGCAGCACCAGCACAACACAGCGGATGACAAGAGACATAAGGACAGGGAAGCGAGTAGCAATCCTCTTGCAATGCCATATGAGTCAGTGATCATTATTCTGCCTACTCACGCCGCAGTCACCTGTCTCCCCATGCCGTATCAGAACCAATTCAGTCCTGACAGATGGTACCATCCCAGCAGCTAACTTCTTGGCTCGCTACACGCCGCATGGAGCGCCATCAGCCTATAGCTATTTTTGACATCACTTGCTGGTGGCGCACTCAATACCTGTGATTCCTGCTGCTCTCTTCGGGCTTGTTTGATCGTCTTGCTCATCCGCCCCGAGAGAGCAGCTATATAGATCTCACGGCAGCCTGATCGTTTGCACGTTTACTGCATGTGGAACCCTATCTTACATCGCTACTGTTGTGTTGACAATCCAAGTCAGCATCAAATTCTGCATAATCAGCAACAGCAACGGCCGAGAGAACTTCAATCTACTGCATGCTACGTTGCAGGGGTTTTTAAAGTATTGTGGGAGGCATGTGGTTTACAACGCTGTGGTCACTACAGGTACCTGTACCGTCCTGCTAACGCCGGTCATCTTTGGGCGTGTCCAACCTGCACAGCACCAATGAGAACGATATTAGCAACGGGTATGATTCTGAGCAAGAAATCTGCATGACCAACTAATGACCATTTCATCTGTTGGTGCTGAGGTCACCACCATTCTAAAAGATGATCTTCTGCAAGTCGAACTTGCAGATAATCAGCCGGATTTGATATGGTTTCTGCTTCTTTTTGGCGTGCCCCCATGAGCCATCAGTTGGCTCGTTACGGGTGGAAACCCTGGAGGTACTTTGTAGTAGTAGCAGTAGCAGCAGTAGTAGCAGTAGTAGCAGTAGTAGCAGTAGTAGCAGTAGTAGCAGTAGTAATAGTAGTAGTAGTAGAGACGCCCCCTTCCCCCGCCTTCCGGGGTGGGTTTCATGAAACCCACATGTGATCACATGTTTTGACGGTCAAAACATCAGTAATTTGGGTCAGCTCTTCAGAGGCCTTCAAGGCCTCGGAGGCTTCAGTTGCTGCGGCAGCAGCCCTAAAGACACTGTGCCAGTGGCAGCAGCAGCCAGAGTCAGTGCATCATAGACTCTATAGAGTCTGCATTGTACAGGCTGAGCCTGAGCCTGAGCCTGAGCCTAAGTCGGAGCCCCTCACCTTGAGGAGGCCTGGTAGTACTTGTAGTAGGAGCCTCTTGAGAAGTAGCCTGAGGTCCAGTGACACCGTGTCCTGGCAGGCTTCACGGTGAGGCTCCGAGCACACATTGCATCTCAACTTGTTGCATGGCTCAATTTCTTTTACATAGGCTATGTCACTAGTGTTTGTCAAAATGATTTTGCCATCTGTACTTATATATATAAGTTACCCATTGACCATAGCAATCCTGCCATCGGCCCCGCGCCCCATTTCAGAAGCGGACAACAACAATCCATGCTGAGCGGTTCGACCGCCATTATGCTCACATTGACACCGTAGT
>JABEVS010000206.1:76001-112437 GCA_018290735.1 Coelastrella sp. MACC-549 | reverse complement strand
CAAGGGTATGCGTCCGCAGCCTGCCTATGTTATTGTCTACAATCGTAACAGTTCGATTAATTCTTATGTGACATACGCCACAGAAGACTGAGACAACACCCCCTTCTTTGCCTTTCTTTTCTTCTTTGCCACATTCAGCAGCCACTGCTTGCTATTACTTCTATGTTGTTCAACAACTTGTATTATACTGCATTACAGTTTAAATTGACGGGGAACACATTAAATTTTGTGTCCGTCTAATACATTTGTCATACATAATTGTATGGGATGCTGCCGTATGCACTAGTGAAAGACATCAATTATCTATCATTTATCTAATATACATGAATGATCTAATCATTGCCATAGCCGATGAACTTGCTGCACAGCTCCATTTCATTTACCATCACCAACCACTGTTTGCTCGCCTCCTTGCCATTAACAACCTGCACATTTAGCACACCCCCGCAACTAGTCGACCAACTGAGTGGGTTGACCAGGCTTGAATGCCAGATGAAGCGATGCAACTGTAACCATCATACTGCTTGCCACCGTAAGAGAGGATGGTAGTAATTGATTAAGAATCCGCCTGCGAAACACCGGGCGCGAGGCCGATGGCAGTAAATGCTATGGCTGATGGTATCAATTATTATTACTGCTTGCCACCGGTTGATCCACAGCATGGTGCCTGGCCAGTACCTCTGCTGTTGATCGCCTTTGTCATGTGCATCATTTGCATGGTTGCATGATGTTACCTATCCCTGTCATTCCACTGCTACACGAGGTATTGTGCCTGCAGCTGCAGTGTGTTTCTGCAGGACTGACATGTTACACAGGATGCGGTGGTGCTTCTTATCTCAGGACGCTCGGTCAGCACCCTGGGGTGCCACCCCCTCGCAACCCTGTGGTGCTAACCCGCTTTCTCCTCCTTTTTACAGGTAATGATGTGACGTGGAAGGACAGCTCGGTGGACAGCCGGACAGCCGAGGCAGGCACAAGCATCACACTCGGGTGGCGCCCCCACGCATGTCAGTGCATTTGCCATTGCATCTCAACTTGTTGCATGGCTCAATTTCTTTTACATTGTCAACTTGTGGAAGTAGTATTGTACACAACATGTGTGTGCAACTTTCCCTCCGGTGAAAGGCAATAGATTATGGACAGGCGTAGAAGCACGATCACAGAAGTGTCAGCTGCACATCGGACAGTAGAGGACTGTAACAGGGACCTTGCACACAGGCAAGCTGTATTTCTCCACCAGCATACTGCGTGAAGATGTGCCTGTTGTGTCGTGTCGATTTGAATTATCCTTTATCAAAGACAAAATTTGGGTTTCCGAATGTTCACCGCCATCATACCGCTGAAATTTCTCACCCCCTCCGCTGGAAACAACATCGTTTCCAAGTGCCTTGCGGCCGGAGATAGAAAACCTCTCTTTTGTCCCGCTGCCCTTGCTGCCCATCCAGCTGCCATCGACGTCCTACACCAAGCAATACCTGTAAAAAGGAGGGAAACGGGTTAGCACACATGTGGGGTTGTTTTCAGACAGTAATAGAAATACGATCATTGACCTCACTTGATTTCGCCTGAGCGTGTCCTGTTGTCACATCTGGACACTCAGTCTGCCATGCAGAGGGCTCTGCAAGCAGCAGATTTGAGTAAACAGGATGTAGAGTTGTTGGACGCGAAGCATACATGGCTATCAATATTGACAAAGCTTCGGTTTCATCATGGATAACTATTTTAGTTTTGAACCAAGCCACTGCACGCATGCTTGCAATGAATAGTGCATTACCAGAGAAGTTCTTTACTACTACTACTACTACTACTACTACTACTACTGCTGCTGCTGCTGCTGCTGCTGCTGCTGCTGCTGCTGCTGCTGCTGCTGCTGCTGCTGCTGCTGCTGCTGCTGCTGCTGCTACAAGTTACCTCAAGGGTTTCCACCCGAAAGGAGCCAACCGATGGCTCATGGGGGCACACCAAAAAGAAATAGAAACCAGATTCAATCCGGTTGAATATCTGCAAGTTCAACTTGCAGAAGATCATCAGACTCAACCTCCAACTCAGACTCAGAAGGATTATGAAAAACATGCATAGGTGTATGTGGATTGCAACGCAACAACCAGCACAAATGAACAAATGCAGCCACAAGACGCTTATCCTGACCCATGAAACTTTACAGAACAGTCCCCTCTCGAGCTCGTATTGTTGCTGCCACGGGCGTGATATTGATGTGATAGATTCCAAGCCCACCAGCAGAATGGCGCTCACCGAGCTGGCAGCTGTTAAAGAATGCCACAGAGTGCCATTGGAGTGCAATAACTACAATACTTTACAGGGATGTCGCTGCAAGTTGAACAACAGTCCCAGCCGACATCAAAGGATACAATTGATCATACATCATAGACAATGATGTTACATGTGCTCTTGAGGATTGCTGCTGCTGCTCACCAAGGAGTCATAGACGTATATACAACTATATACACACAACTGAGCGCATTTGCCATAGCATTTCAACTTGCTGCATGGCTCAAACATTTTACACAACTTGATCATTTCCAGACTGCCACACCAGACTGTATGCTGGCCAGCATTTTATCAAGCAACCGCGTGGCCAGATAGATACCAACGTACACCGCCCACAGATCTTTTGCTGTTCATAATGACACACAATTGCATCTCAACTTGTTGCATGGCTCAATTTCTTTTACACAAAATAGGGGCAACGACAGGAAGGCGACCTTACAAAAAACATTGTAACAATAGCAAGGGCTTTCTAGTAATAGACTTCATTTCATCATCCACCTTCCTTCCTTCCTTCCCTTCTTCCCTCCTTGACTCGAGGAGTGGCATTCACCTGCTGCATGCCTTTTTTCCTTTCATCAATTGAATAGCAGTGACTCTTTTGTCGATTGCACTGATGACGGCCAGACCAGCTCACACCTGCACACACACCAGGCCTCATGCAGCTTGTGGTGCAAATGCACCAGCACACAAAGAAATGCTTTGACCACCCTGCCTGGCACAGATGTATGTCAGAATATACAGTGGATTCTATATGAGTTGCAAGGAACAAGACAGTGCGTTTGTTGTGCACATGCTAGGACACTTGGAAGCTCAATAGAAAAACATAGAACAGTTCTGATATTACTTTCCACTGTCAGGCTCAAAAAGATCCCCAGGTCGAGTTGTGAGACGTGAGAGTGTGTGACTTATGCAGTGAATGCAGAACTTGTACTTGTTGTCAGCACTTGATAAGCCAATGATGAAACCTCAACACCATGATAAGCCAATGACAAAAGCCAATGACAAAACTGGTCGACCATTGGTCATGGGGTAGGTGCGTCAGGACGAAGCTCTTTGCTTGCTAGTGCCCAGTACGAAGAAGGTAACACAGCACAAATGGCTTCTTGCAACATCTGCATCCTGCAGGGGACACATGTGATCAACTGAGGGAGCAGAGCTATGTTGAGACGACCACACCTTGCCAGACGACCCACTTGGGGAAGCCATTGACTTAATCAGCCTGGGTTTGCTGGCTTGAGACAATTGGCAAGTAACTGCTGGCATGATGCTGCAAATGATGGTCTTCACACACAGCGCTAGCAATGGTAGTAAGCCTTACTGAAGATGATGCAAACACAACTGGAAGATACCACTGATTCTGTTGTACAGCAAGCCTCATAACAACTGTCTACCCTGCAGCTTGACCTTGCCAGTTTTATCCAGACAGCTGGACAGCCATATTAAACAGCCAGCTGATGTGCTGAAGACGGGGACAACTGCTGCAGGTATACCCCCATTCCCGCAATGATGACAGTGATGACGATAATGATGGGGAAGAGACAACTGCCGGATGACATACATGAGGAAGCAATACATATACCAGCAGATGTAGCAAAAGCAGCAGACAGCTGCACTTATTGATGTACACTCCTTTGTGAACAGTAGCATCAGAAAGGCAGCACCCAATCCCAGCAGTCTACACAACAAGATCACATTGTCTGCTGCGAATACAACAGCAGCATATAACCTGTGTTCTGACCTGAGACTATGGACCAATGTTGCAATATGATGCAAGTCCAAAACACAACATGCATAGCTGCTGGATGGCAATGTGCTGCAACAAGCTGGCCTTCACACATATCCTGGCCGCCATCAAGCAGCACGCCAGCCAGGGTTTTCACAGTGGGAAGTCTCCACGACCCCACTCAGCAGTTGATCTCTGCAGCAGCATGTTGTTGTGGTTTGTCAGCAGAGCAATGACACCGGCACCTAGCCTGCTGGCCCACATCTCAGAGAATGTGAAACCAAGATCAGGTCGCTGCTGATGCTCGATCATGCTCCGGATCTGGTTCATGAGATCTGGGAAGGAGACCACGAAGGCTTCTGCTGGCTTGTGGACAGCATCATACATCAGTCTCATGTCCTGCCAGCCAACTCGTCCATCGCCATCAGCATCAATGACACTGAACCAGAACCGCTGGGCGCTGCGGCTGCTGCGATCCTCAGCATACTCCACGAACCTGCAGCAGCCAGCAGTGCCATGGCCGGCACATACAGTGGACAGTATGATAATAAGTATGAAGCGAGACGTCGAAGGCGCTTGTGGGCTGCACCCACATGTGCCAACCAGCCAGTCAAGCAAGTGTACCAGATCACATGATGGCAACAACAGCACTGAGCCAGCCCAGGTCTGCTGTCCAGGTCAGGTGTCCCAGGCTCATGCACCCGTCACCCGTCACCCGTCACCCGTCACCCGTCACCCGTCACCCGTCACCCGTCACCCGTCACCCGTCACCAGGCACTGCCTCACCCACCTGACGAAGTCTGCCATGTTGAGGGAGCCGGGGAAGCCGCTCTGCCAGCGCCAATGGCTGAAAGCAGCCCGCAACATCTCAGGAGAATACGTGGCAAAAGACTCATACTCCAGTACCTGAGCAGACACAGGGTGATGGTGAGAGCAGGACAGCAGCAACAGCTCCAGAATCAACCAACCATGTGAAGCACAGTGGCGAACATCCTCATGTAGATGGTGTGGTTCAATACCCTGGACACATTGTGTACAACACTTCCACGGCAGTGTGACAGCACCAGGAAAGCTTTCATGTGCCATATGATGGCGGGGTGAGGTGACCACTCATGGTGGGATGGAGGGACCGCTCCTGCTGCTGCTGCTGCTGTGAGTCACGAGCAACTGTGCTGCAAGCAGCCCGCTGCGCCTGTGAGCTGCTGCCGCACCTGGTCTGTGCTGATGTAGCCATCACTGTCTTGATCCAGGACCACAAAGGCATATCTTGCTGCGTAATCCCTCCTCTGCCTGTCCGTCTCCCTCAGCAAACACTCCAGGTCAGCGTAGTCAGTGCGCAGGAGACCCTGGAGCATTTGCAGATGATGCACCTGCCGTTGCAACAACATGATGGTGCCCTGGTGCTGCTGCTCAATTTGGCAGAGCAACATCACATCAGCAGCATCTCTAAGGATCAAAGGAGCTGCAGAGCTGGCAGTGTTGCAGCTGGTGCTGTTGGTGCCCTGTGCAGGTTGAGGGGCGCCGGGTCGCATCAGATCTGGTGCTGCTGGAGTCCTGGCATCAACATGCAGGAGCACATGCTGCCCTCTTGCGCCAGCATAACCACATGGGGCCAACATGTCTGATGACACATCACAACGCTCAACTTGATGTCGGCTTTGCTGCTGCTGTGGCTGGTGGTGTAGCTGCTGGGGTACGTGTTCAAGGGGCACTGGAGCGGCAGAAGCGGCTGGCAGGCTGCAGACCTGCAGCTGCAACCCACTTGGCTGCTCTGAGCCCTCTGACTGCTGCTGCTCGTGAAGTGTGGTGCTGGGCGATACGTGTTCCTGCTTTGAATTGTGTTCTTGTTTTGCTCTCAGCAGTCTCAGCTTCTTCTCCAATGACCTGCAGACAGGCGCAGTGCCAGGTGAAGATCACAGCAGGCCAGGGCCAAGAAGACTGCTGCACGCATCCAGCCATAGCAGCTGACTGAAGGGGAAGGCCTGATGTGAATGGATATAGCTGACAAGCTGCTGCTGTCAGCGACAGGCCATGTGTGACATTACTCCATGCTGTTTACCACAGTCTCGAGCCCAAATTTAACCTCCACATTTTGAAGCACCTGTTGCGGTTCTCCAGCTGCTGCACCTGCTGTCTAAGAGCTGACACTGTCAAGTCTTGGCTGCTGCTGGTCACCTTGCTCACAGCAGCAGTGGTTTGACAGCCTACAGAGACACTCATGATGACAGCGCTTGTAATGGCACCCAAGGCAGCAGCTTGGCACTTTGTAACGTTCACATACGCAGCACTGCTGTCATGGTCGAATTACGGTGTTGTAAATGTGGGACATCAAGCACATCAAACCAACATACATGGCATCAGCTGCATTGTACATGGCTTACCGGCGCTCTGCTCTTTTGCCGCCTCGCTGCCAGCACAGGTTGCTGCATAACAGCCCTCAGTAACAACATCAACAATGGCAGTGCAGTCAATGGCTGGACTGACACCAGTGCTGCTGCTGCTGCTGTGGCAAGAGCCGCCCCAGCTGTTTCTACATGTCAGCCTGTATCTGTCCTTTTGGCTTGAATGACGAAAGAGTTTCCTTCGCAGGCACGTGCCCACTGTCAAGCCTGGTGCTTGCATAGACACTGGGTTGCTTCGTCCAGGGTGTGCAGACGGGCCCCCGCCTATGCCACTCTCACTGCAGGACCTACGACACCTGACATGCTGAGTAACATCGCATTTAATTCTGTTGCAAAACTTCGTGTCAGAAGAGGCAATGCTCTCTGTAGCTGGCCTGGCAACCGTGATAGCAGGCACTGTCGGAACATCGACCTGGCTGCTCCATAGGATTACGTGTTGCCCAGTCCAGCAAGGAGAAACGCCAGATGCGGAAAACCCGTCAACGGTGGTCTTTTTGCATTCATCTAGGCTGCGAGCAGTCTGAGGCCTTTTCAGATACGCAGCACTGGGCATTCCAAAGGTTTGTACTCTCCTATTTACTGTTATTTTCTAGTTCTCGATCAGAATCTCTAGTACTGCTTGCAACTCAGGGACTTGGTGAATGGCAACTTCGTCTTACGCTACACAGTTACATACAGGCATGTGTACGTCATGAGCCACATATAACAAGGTCAACAATCGCATTGCTTCTGCTGTCTCGCACGCCGATACGAGGGCAGCAGCAAGTTCGTGGCTTGTGAAGCATCCACTGCAACGATCCAAACACTACGACGATGAACTTGAGAGGACGCTGAAGTAGCAGCAGCATCTATGCGGTCCCGATTCCTGCGTGCCCCTCGTCGGCCTCGTCTCGCGACAAATGACACATGTGAAGGCGTGAAGATGTGCACCAGTCTGAGGTCTTTTACACAACCAAATAAATCGTACAGTTTGGTGATGAGATAACCAACATACCATCGACGTGTACTTCTCGACCAGGGGTAATAATATTATTATTACCCCTGTTCTCGACCAACACCTTTGGAAGCTGCAGCACAATTGCAAATCCTCTGCAGCTATTCCTTCATATTTCTACAGCATGGCATTGACGTTAGTGTTGGCTTGTTGAAAGCGACTTCACTGTCGTCGTAGATGGTGTGAGCGTACGGTCAGTGCTGCTTGGGGTAGCCTGTGGGCTGTCACTTCTCTGCTTGCAACACCACCTCCGCTTCTTGTTGTTGCTGGGACCCCTGCGACATCACCGCACGTATGCGATAAGCGATGTGAGCAGACCCAACCGCTTGGTACTGTGCTAGACAGCGCACGGCTTGAGTGATAAAGCTCTAACATGTCTATACCAACCTCTAGTAGTGGGTGGGCAAGAGCGCGCTGTCACCGCGCCCCAAGGAGCAATGCTGGGATCGCCTGTCTGCTAGGCACAAACCGTTCATATAGGAAACTACATACTCAACGCATGTCAGCACAATTGCCAACGTGCTGCATGGCTGTAATTCTTCTACAAAGAGAGGCTACGCATAGACAGCCCGGTGTATACACACAAGCAGGTGCCAGTGCTGCCTGTTGCCAGCCACAAACATGCTGCCGGTGACGTGCTTCTGTAGTCAGCATGCAGCTGGCTTAATCTTATGATGTGAGACTTACTGCTGCACAATGGGATCTGCAACTTGGTGGGGCCTTACCTGATCTGCTGAGCGGATGATGGCGAGCTTCACTTTGTCACCAATTTTATAACGCTCCAGCGCATTCAGCAAATCGCCGCCATTTAATATCTTCCGCCCATCCAAAGAAGTGATTACGTCACCAGCCACAACCCCACCAAGGCCTCTTCGTGTGGCCAGGAGCCCTGCTGCTGCTGCCGGCCCATCAGGTTGGAGGCCTGAAATCAAAGCTCCTGATGTCACTTTGAGCTTCTGCGCAATGGCGTCACTGGATACCTGTTCAAGGCAATCAGCAGGTAATGAGAGTGCAAAGCATTGCACGAAGGAAGCTGAGATTGTGATCAACAGGCTCCAGACAGCTGCAGGAAGTGCTGTAGTGTTGGGGAATCACAGGACCGCCCCACAAAAGTGGACAGTTTCTTACATTCAGTGGCCAGCAGAACCCAAATCCTCAAGTCGAGTCCCCAACCTACGCCCCAGTTGCCTATTGCACCTTGGACAAACGTTGGAAGAGTTTTCCACATGCAAGTTGAACACAGCTAGAAGTATGCCGCTGGTAACTTGCACTGCCCGGGAAAACACATGGAGTCGTTGGCATTCAGAATACAAAAGAAGTGGTGCAAGCGTATCCCAATTAGCCGCTCATCCATACTTGCATCCCTTGCTGCATTGCAGAAACATGCCGACTAGCCGGATCAATAGCATGTTGTAAGGCAGTCAGAACAAGCACTTCCAAATAATTGTCAAATTTTGGCACTGGAGATCAATCTTTTGCTGATGCACACTTGGCTGCTAGCACACGCACTGTGATTTCCATGAATAGGACCATAGGACATGCCATATAGATGCACTTTTGTCTCATTTGCAACTTGCAGTAGGGTGACAGTGCACCCAGACTTTCATGGTGTCTTGATGTCCCCATGCTCATGGGTTGCTGGCCAACAAAGATGTGATATACTGATCAGCAGCATACACTGCACCGTGAAGGGTGCAGGCAGGTGGTTTGCAATTACTCGTGCAGAAACAAAAGCCATGGTGCTGTTACAGGCATTACAATGGCTATCTTCTCCTCCGGAGCCCACCTGTATGCCTAGGCTGGGTCGCGTCACTCTGCCGCTGGTGATCAGTTGAGGCACCACAGATGCCACCGTGTCAACAGGTATGGCAAACCCAACACCAGCAGAGGTACCAGTGGGCGTGAAGATGGCTGTGCTGACGCCGATCAGCCGGCCACTACTGTCCAGTAAGGGGCCCCCACTGTTGCCTGAAGGATTGACGGGCAGACGTAAAGCAATTGTGCGTAACTCTGAGCACACAATGGCTCAGCTGCAGTTTGTCACATATGAGAGGTGCTTCTGTCACAGCATGCTTGGTCAATTTGTGTGTATATCAGATGGGCAGGCATGCTCAAGTCACTCAAGAATTGTCTTAATGTCACCGACAGACCTGGTGCAGGCAAGATCTCGAAACGATGCACTGCGCAGCAGAAAGCTGATGTCTGTGATGCCTCAGAAGACCTTCATCTACCTGGATTGATAGCTGCATCTGTTTGAATGCCTCCTGGTATGGTGGACCCCAGCTGACTTTTGATGTCACGATTCAGGCCACTGATGACACCAGTGGTTAGGGTCTTGTCAAACCTGGCATCACAACACAGCAACTAAACTTGGAGCAGTTTGTTGTTAAGTGTGCAGGGCTTCTTACAGCGGCTAGCTCAGTCCACAAGTAACAGCCAGATCTGCTGCAAGATCCTGCCCGGCTCAGTAAGTGCACACACCCGAATGGGTTCCCAATGGCGAGGCAGAGTTGCCCCACCCTCAACCGCCCTGGTTCACTGGAGCCTAGCTGCAGAGAGATGAGCCTGTCAGCGGGAGCAGCTACCTGCAGGACAGCAAGATCTGCCAACAGCAGCAGCATGAAGCCCTCACAAGGTGAACGCAATTAAAGCATGATGTAGGTGAGAAAGCTAGTTGCTGACATGGCCGGTGGCTACTTTGCTGCCGCACTGTTCTAGGTGCTGCAGTGTAGGGTTGAAAAAGCAGGGCTTAGCGTCCTTTGCTGTTCAGCCTGACTTGCGTACAACCTAAACACAATCTTCATCTGGGCCAATGCAGGGCCATGTCAGCCAAGGCATGCTGCTTCTGCTACTTACCCCTGCTCCTGTCTGCTCCCACCAGCACTGCATCATAAGTCTGCTGCGGCCCCTCAACCCCCTGCAACGTAACCAGGGCCACGCGCTTGCCAACTGCAGGGTTGGGGGCAGAGCTGCTGAGAGGAGCTGAGGGAGAGGCCCCAAACTTGGCCAGAGCGCTGGCAATGACATGGTAGTTGGTGACAACCTGCAGTAATAAACACAGTGGAAGGAATGGGGGTCAGGCTGTGGGTGGTCAGGCGCACAAACCTTGCAGGTTGGTAGGAGTGAGCAGAGTGAAAGCTGTTGCAGCAGACCTGAAACACCTGGACACCATAGCAGGAGAATAGGAATAGTAGGAAAAAGCTAGGGTTACGCATTCAGCAGCAGGTATTCCAGGTTGACTGCGTCAAAGGGAAAGCTCATGCACAACTGTCAACTCCAGAGTCACAGATGTTTACTTCAGCTATGCATTCAGAGGCTGTTGTAGGCCAGTCTTTTTGTTATAGCATGTCAAATGTGGTCCTGAATGCAGCATATGCAGAATGCTGCACAACAGAGAAACAGTCAGAGTCATTCCTCACATGTCCTGCCTGATCCCAAATGATGCCTGAGCCATTGCCTTCAGGAACATCAGCCTCAGGAACAGCAGAGGGGCCACGGCCCTGCAGCCACAAGGTTGCTGAGCTGGCACTGAAAGTAAAACCTTGGTGCTGCACCCCAGTGCAAGCAAGGTGGTTGCAGATGAGTACAGTGAATGCAAACAGTGGGCCTCAATACATTATTGATCTTCAGGCAGGCCCACATCAACTGGCAGAAAACTGCATAGCATCATGCCCAGGCTGATCAGTAGGATAGAAACAACTTGGTCTCAATGACCAGGAAAGCCACTGAGCAAGAAGCTCTCATGTCTTTGCAAATGATTAACTGCTTGCACCTCACCATAAGTGTTACATCAAATACGCTGACAACAGCTGGTGCTGTTGCATTGAAGATGGTGATAAGAGCTTGCTCGCCTGGGGTCAGTGGACCACTTGGGGCTACGGCCGGGGTGGCATCCTCTAGGCTAAGAGCTCTAGCTCGCAACAGGGGTGCCCCGGTAAAAGCTGCAACTGCAGCAGCTGTTGTCTGAAGGATGTGCCTTCGGGTTTGCTGTGGATGCTTGCTGCCTTCATGCTGCTGTAGCTGCTCAAGTTCAGCAGCATTACGTACTGTTGGATGACAGCCTCCACTTTGGTACGTGTGCGATAGCGGCTTGGGAGGCTGCAAAGCACGCAACAGCAACAAGTGCCTGTAATACACACTGTACGCGGGATACGTGTGATCTATGCAGTCAAGACGCCATTAGGAAAGTCGAGAACACACACGATATTTGCAACAAGTTGCGCACATGCCTTGTTGAGAGGGCTATGGTGCCTGAAACAACGGGCACCAGAGAGGGTGTACTCTCCTAGCAAGCGCGACATCGCGATACGGCAGGTCTACCGCACCAGGTGCGGACGCATCTTCACTGGTGGCTCAGCATCGGGTTCGCTTGGCTTGATGGCACGAGTCCAGTGCGACCTGGATCATTGGAACCTAAGCAAAGTACTCCTGCCTACATTGAATGAAAGACAATTATGTAGCGCCCCACAGCTTATCTTCTTTACGATGCATCTGCTTTCTGTGGGACGGCAGGGCACCAGACATCATGATCCAGCAGTATGGGTGTAGTATTGCCAGCAACCTTTTCAACAGTGTCAATGCAATAGCAGTGGTGCGAAAACTGAGGAAAATAGAATGCATGGCAAACTGCAGTTCGTACTCATTCAAGGTTGCATGACTATATCTCCTTTTCATAGATAGATAGCACTTGGACTTCAACGCCTAAAGTTGTATCTATATGCCACATAGCGCACCAAATGAGCCCACTGTCTCACAGATCATTTTCATAATGTCCAACTTGAAGACAGCTGGCTGCACCAAGGTTGAAAGCTTTTGAATGGGTGCTCGGCTGATGGTCTTAGCTCCCAGCATTGAATGGGCGTACCTAGCCTTTAGGAAGGTGACAAAGGTCTTATCTGAGTTTGTTGTCAATCTGTGTGATATTTCAGTCGCCTTGGCTTCTTTCAAAATTACACCATCATACCTGTATGTTGGGGGTTTCAGACTGGATTAAAAATACAATAAATCCTCATACCTGTATGTAAAAGAAATAGAGCCATGCAACATCAGTGAATTCATTTATTGTATTTTTATATCTGTCTGAAAAACCCTAACATCAAATAGCTGGCAAGTGAACTAACATGCAGTGTATATATGTTTTATACTATGAGAAGCTACATTTTCTCCAATCAAGACAGCAAACAAACATGATTTCCCTGCTTTCTACTACATACAAGTAGAAGTAGTAGTAGTGGTGGTGGTGGTGTTACCCGTTTTGGCCATAGGCCCCTGAGGGAATAAGTATGGTGGCTCAGCCAACCACCACATTTGGATTGTAATATCAAGTGAGGTCGTTCATTGTCTATTTTACTACTGTCCGAAAACACCTTACATTTGGATTGGGATCTCCCTCAGGTAATTTTAGGACAGATATATATTGGTACCGCTTAATGATGGATGAATGGAAGAAATCATTATGTTGCCACTTCAGTTTAAACAGTTTTACTCTTTTACTAGTATTACTGTGGTGTAGGAGGACTCTCTGGGGCGCTGGATCAGCAGTGCTGATTGTTAGGTGTGTTCTGACTGTAGCATGGATGCGATGATACACACGATGCACTAGTGCCTACCTGCTATCTGTTATGTGCTACTGCTCACTGGGGATGACTGGAGAAGACCTGCTTCTGATCTAAACCATGCCTGGGGCAGGCATGGGAACTCGGGTGGCGTCTCGAAACAAGTCACTCTAAATCGAATCAGCTACGCATCCTCGCGCTCCGAATGGATGCTTCGCTGATAATCGTTGAGAGTGACTTACTTCTCCCCATGCCATCCTCCTTTGCTATTCAATATGGTGTAACCCCTACTAATCACACTTTGTATACCTCGACTGATTACAAAATTTCACCTACATTGTATTACTCGGAGTTAAATACTCCTGCTTTTTAGTGTAAATCCAACACTGCAGACCCACAGTCAGGTGATGTCTCAACAAGCGAGGTTTGAAGGCCTTCGTCCTAGGACGCGCCAGAGTCGAGAGCGCAGTGCCGCTGACGCCGGACACAGATAGTATCGCTGGTAGCTGTGTACAATCTAATGACCATTAGACTACACGATGATCAAGTATTTTGATGTACTGACGCTACAGTTGGTTTTGCCAGGTGATTTACATGATGGCAGCAGTGACTAGCGCAGCGTAGTAAATAGCGGACCAACGGCGAGACCAGTCTTAGGGTGACATGCTGCTAGTTGATCATGACTGTTCATGAACTGATCACCTTGCATTGCATGCATGCGAGCCTCGGAGGATGGACACCACCTGGGCAGCCTTCCGGAGGAGCTGGCAACAGGCAGCGTTCAAGTAAACTCAAGTCAGGTTGTTTATTGTACAAGAAAATTTAGCCATGCACTAAGTTGAGATGCTATGGCAAATGCGCTGACATGCGTTGGGGGCGCCACCCTGGTGTGATGCTTGTGCCTGCTTGTATATATATATATAAGTTACCCATTGACCATAGCAATCCTGCCATCGGCCCCGCGCCCCATTTCAGAAGCGGACAACAACAATCCATGCTGAGCGGTTCGACCGCCATTATGCTCACATTGACACCGTAGTTTCCAAGCAGTAGTGCCTGCTTGTATCTTTTATTGTACCTTGTATTTCTGTCTGAAAACATCTTACAAGCATGGAGCATCATCATCCCTGGATGGTTGCCCCTGCTCATTTGCCAGCTCAACCAAGATGTTGAACTGTCTGCAATTTCCTTCACATAGCTGCCTATGTCTGAATACCTCCCTACGCAATGAATGTCCGGATAACGCTTTGCTGTGGCAGGCTATCATGGATTGTTAAACAGCAACAATCACTCAGTGTGTGATCTTGTCACCCTGTGCTTGCAAGTACAGTATGTTGCCAACCATTGTCAAACGATAGGGCTCATGACACATGATATGAATACCAGGCATGAATGAGCAATCACTATGATAGGTGTGCCCACAACAAGATCTCATGGCAATGCCTCTGATGCAAGCTGCCCTTACACGAGGAGACACGCCATCCAACACTGCTGGCAGCTTCTCCACTTTGCCCAGCAGCAAGCAGTGCTGGACGAGAAGAACTGATCAGCCATCAGTGGAGCACACCATGCCAATTATTATGAGACTTGCAGGTTGAGTAACATGCTTCAAATAAGGGAGATGAGAACCTAGGCTGAACATGGTCAGTCCTCACAGATAAGCAAACATTACAAAGTGCATCAGATAATATCGCCCACAAACAAATCAAGCCTCTGGCACTACAGGCCAAGCAGAATGGACAGATAGCAATTCTCCCCATATGTAACAACAGCTGCTGCAGAACGCTGTCCAGGATTCATTGAATCTCCAGCCCCTTTGTATGTTTATTGAAATTGAGCCCCATGCTTGCAGGTGCAGCAGACATGATGCATGCACTTTGATCTGAATTTGAACAGCATACTTGCTTATACCACTGCCTCCAGCCCAATATTCACTAGCAAGGAATAGACAGAGCGCAAGTACTCAGTACCTATTGCATGTGCACAGGCCTATACTGGCGATGTGTAAATCCTGTCACAGGTGCTTAACCAACGCAAGGCTGCGGACACAAAACATTCAGCTTGAGGTAGAAGGTTTGCTACAATGTCCTGCCCTACTTCAACATTCCAGACATGAAACAATATATAACCCAACCACAATGGCATCAGCAGTCCCACACGTGTCCACGCACATGGGGTTTCAGGCAATGCTGCTACACATAGGCAATGTAACTCTTGGTCGCCCCTGAAGTGTGCATGTCTGTCACTGTGATATGTGCAGCTACACACCTCAGAGCTTTAGCCAGCTCTATCTGTAGTTCAGCGTACAGAATCAGTTTGTTTGGCGCATGCACACAATGCATAGACCATTACAGACAGGTTGTGCAACTTGCAGCACCCTGACCTGTTGCAACACCCATAAATGCCATAGTGTGTATTCCCCAGCACAGCTGAGATGCATCCTAGCCACAAAGCAACACCCGCTCACTTCTGTGCATACAAGTTTGGTTGAAGCCAGGTCAGACGGCCTGTCTCTTTCAAAACTCGCCCCAGCACCAAACACAGGTTGATGCATGCATATTTCTTGTATCCACAACATGAACGACCAACCGGTATGTCTTCAGCCGTGTGTGTTGGCAAGCACGGCAGTTGAGACAGAAGAGCTGCATGTTGATGACTGTAACGATGGTGGTGTCTGTTGCACTCAAGTGTGAGAGTAGCAACCCTGATAACAGCAAATATTGTTGAAGCACAACAGGAGCTGCATCACCATACCACATCAGAATTCACTATGATCCAGGATGTCTGGTTCAGCAGATCTGGTGCAGGCCTACATAGCAGGCTATGGTGTCAAGCTGCAATATTCATGTACTGCTATTCAGGTTCAGGTACACCAAGCAGCAGTGACACACGACACTTTCACACCAATCACGGCAGCAGCTTTGCCAAACAGAGACCATGCATAATGCACAATACCCTGCAGCAAGAAACAGCTGGAGCAAGCTTCGACAGAAGCTGTGATGTTGCTTCTAGTTACCAAGCTATCTCAGCCATGAATGAATGCAGTTGCTCACAGCAGCATCACAACAAGGGGCCCATGGTGTTGGAGCAGCTGTCATCCCAGAGCTGGCGCCAAATCTCCCACTGCCGGCTGCAGCTACATGAGCAGCTGCTGATACCTGCTGGACCCAGCCATGAGTCATAATCAGCAAAGCTGCGTGTGCTCCTACCCAGCCGTTGAGATTGTGCAGCACAATGGCACAGTTAAATGCAGGACTTCCTCCAGCAGCACCTCTTCCAACATGTGTTATGAACCTCAACTGGAGTGAGATGCGACACGCTACCTGAAGCAGAACACATGCACGTGCAGAGAACAGGTGAGGTGCAGCCTCCACCTCAAGCACACGCATGCACTTGCTGAGCTCAACACCTTTCCACCAACAGGCATACCCTGGTGTGCGATGAGTGCTAGACAGGCAACTGCCATCAGGCACACCTAATGTAGTGTTGGGAAATTAGACGCAGCAAAGGTGTTTAGAAATGGCTATAGCCCCACCTGGTTGCAGGACTGCCTGAGTGTTGCAAGGCTTTGTGTCCGCCTAGATGTTCAACTTGCTGTCCCAGTCAGGTGTTGTGTCCATCTCTCTCCACGCCGCATCTGCTTTGCCAGCCCGCGCCCCCTCACCTCCCTGTACCCACCAGGCAACACACAGGGTGTCCAGCAGGGTAATAGCCAGTGCACAGGCCAAACAACACTGCTGACAGCCTGTCTACAGCTGTTGCTCGGCAGCTTAGCATGCACAACCACAACATGCCCAACTGCCCTGCAGTACACTGACGTGTCAGCTTGACAGTGCAGGACTGATACACACAAGACCCGCAAAGTTGCAAACACTTGTGCACACCTGGCGGGACCTTGTCCCCTTGGGACGCTGAGAGCCATGTGCGCGTTGGCGGGTTGTCTGTATGGCTGCCAAGACCATATCAGCAGCACCACCACCTGCCCTGCGACTGCTGCTGGGTGCTGACTGGGCCAATGGTGCAGTGGGTGGGGCAGTATGGGTTGCCACTGCATAGGACGCTGTGTGTGCTCGCAGAGCATTATGAGACAACTGCTCAAAGTCGACAGGGCTGCCGGCTACTGCGGGAAAAGCAGATATGCAGGATAAGAGACCAATGCACTGGCAGTCCCAGAAGTGAGGGCATTCATCAGATATGGTGAAGCAGATCACACAGGATTGGGTTTTGGCTGTCACAAATCAGGGCTTGAGTATCATGCACATGTTCGGGGCAGGATGAAGTTCATGGCATCATACCCAATAGGGTGAGCTCATTGCAACCACATGACCTAGTAGTCGGCACCAACCTTCTGCCTCGGGTTCATCTCCTCGTGAACCACCGCCTGTTGCCTGCTTACGCAACTGCCCAATCACATTGCTGAATAAACTGCCAGACCCTGCTGAGCGCCGAGGTGGGACCCCACCAGACGCATCAGCACCAGTGGTGCCACCTGCAGCCATCACGCCTGCGTCCCCTCTGACATCATGAGGCCCCTCTGAGGCCTTCCAGGCTGATGCAGCATCCTGATGCTTATGATCTGTTGAGCGGGTTTCGCTGCCGCCTGAGCTGGCCCTGGAAGGACCTGGACCCAATGCTGCAAGCACAGCTGCCTTGGTTTCTTCCACGCTGGGCAGCTGTGGTCCCCTGCTGCTGGGGCTGCCGATGCTGGGGATGCTGCCTTTTTTGCCAGACCCTTTGTCACTCCTAGGTGGTGGAATACTGCAGAAGGGCTTAAGACCTTGAACAGCTGCCATGGCAGCAGCAGCTGCAGATGCAACTGCTTCCCTAGGCACACCTGCCTTGCCTGCTGCTGGCTCCTCCTCTCTTGTCCAGCTGCTGTCCTCAGCCAGATCCACCACCTGCTCCTGCTGGCGGTGATGCTGCCTGCTGTCCTTTGCAATACCACCACCCCCTGCAGTCAGCTGCTTGAGGAAGTCAGCATATGGTTTGCCCTGTTGGCCCGCAACCTTGAACTGTTCACCTTCAGCAGAATGAGCCACGGCAGCTTGCCTGTGACGGGTGTTATGCGCAGCCTGTCGCAGGTGCACTGAGGGCTGTGGTGCAGGGTGATCACGGCTCAAGCCACGTCCACCGGATGATGGTGAACGCTCTTGGTCGCAATGCTGCTCTGCCCAAGAACCAGGTGTCGCTGCCCTTGCTGACCTGGCAGCAGGCACTTCCTCTCCTACTGCTTGATAGACCACGGCTGCAGACACACGACTATAAGCCCCAGCCGCACTAACAGCAGGTTTCTCCCCCAGGAGTTGCTGCTGCTGCCAGGTCAGGCTGGCATCCTCAGGCTGCTCACCCCTGCTGTTGTTCCGCCGCCTGTCCTGTCTGTCATTGGCTGTGGCGACGTGCCTGTTTTGAGCGTCTGCAGTGTCCTCAACATGCACAACAGCTCTGCTACGGCCACGACCACGACCAGGTTGGTAGTCCGGCAGATAAGGGTGTTGGCGGCCCTGTGGCACATGAATCCCTTCATGACTGTCACAATGTTGCCCGGCAGCTGCCTCCCATACCTGCTGAGACCTGCTGTGATGCTCAACAACCCGCTCTCTGCTGCTGGTGCCTCTGCCTCCCTCCCAAGAAACCCTGTGGTAGCTGTTTTCCCTGTCATACTGGAGGCGCAGATGGTCATCAGCCTCCTGCTCATCACAACCATAACCAACATGTTCATCAGATCGGCCAACAGAACTATAGATCTCTGCCTTGTCATACCCCAGGGGCCTAGGCCTGTGTGCTTCTTTGCACACCTCAAGTTTCTGCAGGTCAATGCCACCACTTTGAGGCCATTCCTCATACTGCGGCTCATGGCCAGAACCCCAGCCACTGCTGCTGCCTGAGGCTTCATACCCAGGTGCGACATGCTGGCGATGCTGCAGAGCCTGGTGACCGTCATCAAAGTTGTCCTCATGAGCCCCTACTGCAGACCCACGACTGTCCACTGATTGATGTTCTGGGTGGTTCTGAGGGGGGAGGAATGGATCATGCTGGCGACCTGAAGCGACCTTGGCCTGTTCAAACAGCCTTGTGATCTTGTTCCGGCCCTCGTCAACATTGCCACTGCTATCACGCTCATCTGAGGCTATGTTAACCTGCTGTGGCAGCTGCTCCTGGGCACCTGCAAAGCGCCCAACATGCTCAACAGGCAACTGAGCGCTAGGCACTGCTGGTGGTTGAGCAGTACTGCTGATGGCGGAGCTGTTGTGGGACTGGAATCCAGGAGGAGGAGTGAGCGCACGCTCACGCTTATGTGGATGCTGGTATGTGCCTGCTGTCAAGCCGTCTGTTGTCGGCACTGCGCTAACATTTGTTTGCTGCTGGGGCTCAGCAGGCCAGCTGCTGCCAATGACAGCACCAGGAGCACGGTTGCTGCTTGCTGGTCTTGAAAAGCTGCGCAACCCTGGGGGGACATACTTGCCAGGTTTGGCGTCGGCACTGGCATGAGCTGTGACCAATGACTGATGCTGATGGTGCTGTTGCTGTTGCTGTGCCTCCAAAGCAGAGACTCCTGTGCGACCGCCAGCCCACGACTCAGTGGAATGTGCAGCTGCCTCCATCCAGCCATCTGCTGGCAGCTCAAGGGTGCTTTTCTTGGGACTGTTGTGAGCGTCCAGAAAGTCAAACAAGTCAGATGGCAACATTGAAGGATCAAATTCGTCCCCATCACTCCCAGGCTCAGCAGTGGGGTGTTCAGTGGCAGCGGCAGCCGCTGCTGGTGGTAAGTTTGCTGTTTCGTGGGGGTCCGCTGCTGCGACTGCAGACTGTGTATCTCCTGAACCTGGGCCTGCCTGATTTGCACTTGCACCTGCAGCCCCCCTTCCAGCCGCCAGCTGCTGGAGCCACACATGCTGAGGCTGTTGTACTGACTGTGTTGCTGGCAACGGAGGGGGCTGCTGGGGGTAAGGGTCAACCACTGCCGCGTTCTGTTGATGCTCCTGCTGCTTGGCTTGTTTCTGCTGCTGTTCCTTCAAGCCCAGCATCTGCTTCAGGACAGCAAGCTGCTGCTCAGTGCTCATGCCCATTGCCGCCAACTCTGGCATCAACGCTGCCATGATCTCGCGCTCCTGATCCTCGGTCAGCTGCTTGCTGCTGCTGCCGCCGCCGCCGCTTCTGCTGCTGTGTGCGTCCGCCTGTGCCGGATGTTCCAATTTGACAACACTGGGTTTTTGACCAACAGCGCTTGCTGCCAAACCAATTGCAGGCTGTTGCACTGGTTCTGCCACAACCTGAGTGTCAATGAAAGACATGCCGAAGGGATTGAACTGTTTAGGCGCTGGCTCAACTGCACCCGCGGCTGAGCCTATGCTGCTTGAGGGGGGGCCACTTGAGGGCGTATCCAGCTTCAGACCCGCTTCACTAGGCATACAACTGCTGGACGGCCAAGCAGGCTGGTAGGTGCTGCTGGGGCCAGCTTGCTGATGTGGTCCTGGCTGTGGCTGAAGCATACCCAGCTGCAGTGCGGCAGGCAGTACATGAGTTTCTGCTTCGCTGTGCAGCTGCTTGTCTGCAGTATGCGACAACACTTGGCGCTGCATATCCTCCACATCACCAGTCTTTGCACCAGTCACACCTGCTGCATTGTTGGGTAGCTGCACAGGCACTTGCTGCTGAACCAACTGCTGTTGAAGCAATTGTTGCTGTTGGATTTGTGCCAGCTGCGTACGCAAACCTTGCTGCTGCTGCTGCTGCTGCTGCAGACGCTGCTGAGACAACAGCAACTGCTGTTGTTGCTGCTGCTGAGCTTGCACCAGCAGCTGCTGACGCTGCTGCTGTGCCTGCCCCAAGAGCCTCTGGTGTTGTGCCTGTACCAGCAACTTCTGCTGCTGCTGCTGAGCCAAGAGCTTCTGCTGCTGAGCAGCAAGCAGCTGGTGCTGTGGCTGCTGCGGTTTGAAGTTTTGTGCTAGGTTTGAAGGATTGAGACCGCCTAGGACACCCTGGACAAAGGGAACCCCAGGTGTGCTGGCAGGGTGCTGGGGCTTTGCTGCGATGCCGGCACCTGGAACTGGCAGGCTTATGCTTAGTTGTGGCAGTACTGCAGCTGAGCTTTGTGCCTGCTGCACGAGCCGCTGCTGTTGCAGCAGCTGCTGCTGGTGTAAGAATTCAACTGCTCGGGGTCCTGCTGTTTGCACTGTTCGGTGGCCACCGGCATCCTGGGACACCATGGTGGGAGGCCCAACCTTGAGTGCCGCAGCACTGGAGGCAGCAGCTGAAGGGGCAGCAACACCAGAGTCTGCAGCCTCTGACTCAGTGGCTGCAACCGCAGCTGCTGGGGCTGCAGCCACTGGAACCTGAGGGGTTGGTTCAGCTGCATGACTTTGCAGTGCCATGTGCTCTCCCCGCTCTGCTCGCTCCTTGCCAGTGCTGCATATGACATCTTCCACCAGAGCGAACAGCAACTCATCTATGACTGCATCAGCTGTCTGCTCCATCACTTTGCCTGGGGTGCAGCAAGAGCCACAGCACGCAGAACAGCGCAGAAAATCAGCATTGCAGGGGCGGCTGATTCCACATGGTGCGCCACTGCCAGTAGATTCCCAGGCTGCAAAGCAGGACATAATGCCTGGCTGTCACTGTACTGCATCATAGGCATGCAGCAGGCGCTAGAACCATCACTCTATGGCCACTCATCAGCATGCAAGCTTACCAGATAGAGAACTACCAAGGTATCACCACCAAATAACCCACCTGCTGCTTGTCCACAGTTCTCCACTTCCAAAGCTGCGGACATTGCTGGCACCAGCACATGACCACTCTCTTCAGCCATGCCCAGTGGTATTGTGGCGGCGGCTGGTGCTTCATTATCTGCTTCTGCTGTCATGGGTACTGCAGAGGCCGCTGAGTTTGCTGCTGCATCATCAGGGGCACCTGTATCCATGGGCGCCCCCTTTGTTGGAGCCCCTGCTGCAATTGCCTGCTGTGCTAGTTGCTGCAGACTGCTGAAGCTGCTGCCTGTGAGAAGGCCAGGCCCTGCACCTTTGCGGGGTGTACTAGCTACGCTGGTTGTGCTGCCTGTGGCAGAGACCCTGGACACAATCCCTGGCGAAACAGCTATTGCACCCTGCTGCAGCCCTGGCACAGGGCTGGCTCGCCCGAGTGACTGAGCAACAGGCCCCACACTTACGCCTCCATTGGGTGTGAGCGGAGATGCGTTCTGACCAGGCAAGGCAAGCTGCACCAGATCCCTCATAGTAGCTGCCATGCTGGCTTGATGAGGCAGAGCCGGCAAAATATGCCTCTGGCCGTCTGGTAATGTCCCCTTATGGCCTGTGAGAGTATGCAAGCGCTGCTGTACAGACTCTCCACCTGAATATTGCCAGATTTGTGCTGTCGTGGGCACAGGCACGCTTTCATGAGCTATGCGGCCTGCTGCATGCATCTGCTGCAGCTGCCGCTCTGCAAAATGCTGCCCGGCCAAAAGTTCAGGTGTGACATTTGTGGGCATGCTGGAGGGATGTGCAGCCACACCCTGCACCTGCACTGGCTGCTGCACTGGCTGCTGTTGACCTGTGATAGGGGCAAGCTGCACCTGCTGCCCAACCAAAGGGCTTACGCCTGATAACTGCACTGGCTTTGCTGACAGCACCACAGAGCCCGAGGACGTCTGCTGCACCTGCTGAATGCCAGTGACAGCTGGTTTGGGGTGAAGCACAACCGTGTGAGGGCCTTGCTGCTGCTGCTGGTGCGTTATGGTCTGCATAATCAACTGCCCCCCAGGCAACTGCTGCAGACGAGCGTGCGGGGTGGGCTGCTGCTGCAAAACTACTGTAGGCCGCAAAGGGACCAGCTGCTGCTGCTGGGGCTGAGGGGGCACAACTTGGACCAGCTGCCGCTGTGTCTGCTGCTGCATCTGCTGCGGCTGCTGTGAAACCACCAGCTTCTGTTGTTGTGCATTTTGAAGCTGCTGCTGTTGCTGCTGCTGCTGCAAGGCTGCTAACTGTATGACTTGGGGCTGCACGACTTGAGCCTGCACAACTGGCGATGGGTTGTGTGTGACTGCACTGGTGTGAACAGCATGAGGCGCTGCCTGTAGCTGTCCAGCTGCTGCACCTCCCATCGCTGAGTTACTCATCAACAATGCCTGACCATTGCCACCAATACCCCCAATGGTGCCTGGCTGGGCCTGGTGGCTACCCATAGACAAATTTCCTTGGCTGGCATCCAATGTCATGAGTTGCTGAGTGCTTAATGCTTGCTGCGAAGGCACTTTGGCAACTGACAGAGGGCTGTAGCGTGCACCTCCTGCTGTGGAAGCTATGAGGCTGCCCAAAGGCTGAAAAAACTTTGCGGGTATTGCATTCAGGGGTACTGACGCAGTCTGCTGTGTGATGCCACAAACTTGCAGACTGTCAGGTAGCCGTTGCGTTATATACCATTGCAACATATTGGATGCAGAGAAGGGCCCTTGGAGATTGCCATGGTGGTCCCTGTAGATCCACAATGGGCGTTGAGTCTCATCATTCAAGTGGCCACCAGTAAACAGCAACAGAGCCGTTGTATCGGCGGGACTTTTGGCCTGCTGAAGCATCATCATTAAATCTCAGCTGGTGAACTCGGTGTGCTCATATTGCAGCAACTTCCAGGGGCACCCGCTGTTGCCACAACAGCGTCTCGCTGATCGGTGCTTGCACTGTCTGGCTTCGCGGACAAAAGGGCCTGCATAAGCACACAGTTATTTCAAACACATTAGTTCGGACATTCCACTGACGTTGAATAGCAGGGAACGCAAGGAGGTGTGTATAGACGACCTGATGATGGCGAGAGAAGGGCCTCGCTCACTAGCGGTGCACGCAGCTTCTGGAGTCACAATATGCTTATATGCTTATGATGAACCGACAGCAGACATCGCAGGCGGGGAAGAGTAGGCCACGCAATCCCTGTTGCTCCAACACAACATGCTTGTGTTGGACAACTTTTAACACACAAACCAGACTATGAGAAATTTAACACAAAGAGTGTCAGAGGACCTCCACAGCTGAGGATGGCACCGAGGGATGATGCAGTCTCGCGGGCAGAGGGAGAAATTCTCACCTTGAGGTTTGGGAAAGCCAATGAGGAAGGGAGAATGGCTACGTATGTATCCGAGCCAGAAGATCTGCTTCGCCAGATGCGGAGGAGAGCGATAGAGCCTAGTGACTATGCACACGCCTACTTCAGACTTCGTTTTTTAAAGCTGGTGCGTAAGCACTACCTTCACCTGTTGCAGCGCGCATGATCACGCTGCCACCACCACAGCAGCAGTCTGCAGGTTCATTCAAACCTGGCACCACGAAAAGCTTGACAACTGCGCAGAGAACGTCGAGACGCAGAGGAGACAATGAAGCTAGCTGAACAAGCAGCACCAATGACAACTCGCATTCCTGCACTGCTTCACACGGGAGCCACGGCAGCTACTGTGAATTCTGCGTGGATTTGCTACAAGCAGTGAGGCAGTCTCAATGTCATAGCTGTATATTTGCCAAATTGGTAGTGGGCGGCATCCTGTGGGCCATCTAGCTCGAGCTTTCATGTCCTCGCCTGGTCAAACGCGTTTCCTGCTCATTGGCTCATTCACTGCGGCTGCACTGGCTACCACTTATGTACTTTATGGTAGAATAAACAGGTATGGCTAACGTTTGGTTGCTGGCGTACTCGTCGTGCACGGGTTGCATATGGAAGGAAAATATTCATGCAGCAGTGTGCAGCTCACCCAGCCCTGTGTCAGTCACAGCCTTTACGCAAGTATGTTGCTGCCGTGTGTAGGTTTCAAGCAGATGGTGCTGGGCCGAAGCAACCAACAACTGGTGCTGAAAAGGTTGCAGCATGTGAAGGACATTCGGGGGCCTTCGCATGGCACTTGCCTGCAGCGAGGGAACTGCCACATCATGTTAAGGCTTGGCTGCCCCAGTCGCTTGACATCAGAGAGCCTGAACAGCAGCAACAGCAGTATATTGTATCCGCAGGCATAGGTCCCTGGCGATCCTATGGAACGCTGAATTTGGACACAAACCACACTACTTCTGTGTTTGGGTCAGCCAGCCAGCACTGGGAGCGCAGATTCATGGGCAGAGTGCCTGTTGCCACAGCGGTAATATTCACAGCACCTTATTGTGGGTCGGAAAAATTGCAAGCTCTGACCCTGAGCACAACTGCAAGCACTGGAGAAAGCCCCTGCACGCCTCGTGTCCCTGTACAGGATTCGGCCATGTTGATTGTGCAGAAAATTTCTCATGAGAACAGCAGACAGCAGGAGGCCTCAACACAGCTTGCTATACCAGATGAAAAGCAGGCCCTGCTCTGCAGTGCCACGGCGCCCAGAAATAGACAATGCAGGACACAGCCTGATTGTGCAGTCCACATGACAGATCTGACAGATCAGCTGCAGCTGGCTGAGGGGTCAGGCTTGCCAGCAGCTCAATGCTTTGATGAGAGTGAGCAACCATTGACAACAGCACCTGGCACAGAAAGTGCAGCAGCACAGCATGAACCCAAAGGGCAGGCACTGTGCGCAGCATTGGATGGACACGTCAGTAGGGGCCAGATCTGCTGTGCAAGCAACTGCAGCAATACGAGTGACAGCACCAGCATCAACAGCAACAGAGCACAACTTAATTTTCCATTGCCCCATTCACCCAGCACCCGCTGTGATCAGGCCCAGCCACAGCCCCTGCAAGGCCACAGTGCCAGCTACTCAATTGACTGCAAGCACAAACATTCGCAGACAATGACACTATCACCTGGGAAAGTACTAGAAGGCCTGCAGACACCAATGACTGCTGCAGCAGCCATCGTCAAGGCAGGTCAGGAAGGAAAGCAGCCACCTTCTTATTGCAGGTTGCTGCAAGAGCAGCAGTTGCCTGGGCTGGCGGACACTTTATCAAAAGCTGAACAGCTGCCAAATACCTTGCAACAGCAGTGCGGCAGGCAATCGGCTGAGGGAGAAGAGTTGCAGCACTCCAACAACAATGCCGCCAAGGGGCTGAAGATGCAGCTTCAGGTGACTAACGCTACACTGATGCCACTGAGACTGAAGGGCTTTTTGGGTGATGTGTGATTCGTGCAAACCTGCATATTGGGTGCCTGCAGGGTGTTACCTGGTGACACAGGACAGCTTAGTTGGAAGTGCACTGCAGCAGCTCCTTATGACATGCCATAACTCAGACGGTGCCACTGTACGCAGGTCCGCTGTGATGAGCAGTTGCAGAAGCTGATGCAGGCCCAGCTGCAACTGCAGCAGTTACACAGCCAAAAGAAAATGTTTCAGAGCATGATAATATGCAAATTACAATGCTTGCTAGATCAGCTGGAAGCCCAGCAGCTCGCTACATCGCAACACCAGCTGGCATTTGAGGGCCAAGGAGGTGACACTGTGGCGATGGTGCCGCTGAGAAACCTGCAGTTGGACAAGGTACAAGCTGGACTGCTGTCACGGACCGAAGACACATCACTGCTGGCGGGCAGCACCCCACTGGAGCAAGACCAGCAGCATGCCCATGAGAAACTCAATCAACTTGAGCTGCACATTGTCAATTTGCTGAAAACCAGAGAAGCGGCACTGGCACCACTCAGCAACCTTGAGCGGCAAGTAAGCAGACTGACAGCAGAGTTGCAGTCTGTCACACTGGCGTTATCAGCAGCATCTGATGAGAAGCGGCTGCTGGCCGAAGCAAAGGGAAAACTCCAGCGACAGCTATCCAGGACACAGCAGCAAGTTGTTGCTGTGTCGGCTAACCTGAAAACTGTGACAAGTGATAGCATTGCCATTGCTGCAGCTAAGACACAGCTGCACCACCGCCTGCGGGAACTTGAAGAACAGAAGACAATGCTTGAAGATGAATTGCGCAAAGCCAATCAAGCAGCTAACATCAATACTCAGACCGCTACACAGCTTCAACAGTCTCTTAGTTTGCCACAGGCAGATGCACAGGCAGCCCAGGCCACAGGGCAGCAGGACATGGGACAGCAGCTGCAGGTGATTGAGGATCAGTCGACAACGCCATCAACGTTGTTGGAAAAGGGCCTGCAACCTTTGAATCCACAGCTGCAACTGCACAGCACAGAGATGAGCTCCTTAACGCAGTCACAGCTTGTCACTGGCTTGTCTAGTCATCCGCATTTGGCACAGAATAACGTACTGTGGCAGTACGTTCAGGATGCAGCTGCTACAAGAGATGAGGGTGATAAGCAGTTCAGTGGCGTGCAGCAGCAGCAGCAGCAGCAAGCAAGAGAAGAAACAGTGGACAACCTGCAGCCGCAGGTTGCAGTTGTAGAGGAACAGAAAAAGGGCAATGCTCACAAGGTATTTGCAGTCCATAAGCAGTTGCAGCCAGCACAGCATGATGCTACTCAAGCCAGACAGCAGCCTGCTGTCTGTGGCTCAGTGAGTTACTGTCAACAGAGTCTGCAGGCATCAGCCCACCAGGTGCGGCAGCTGCAGGAGCAGCTGGCTGAAGTAAAGCAGCAAGCTCAGAGTCACCACCGAGAACAAGAGGCAGCACAAAAGCAAATCAGCAACCTTCGCACAGAGGTCATGGTGCTCAAGCAACAAGCCATAACCTGGCAGCATGGACAGACTGCTGCTTTTGAGCTCAAGGCAGCAATGCAGCGGGACAGAGATGCAGCAGTGGACAAGGTGACAGCACTCCAGCAGGAGGTCTGTATGCTGGCGCGTCAGCACCATGCAGCAGAAGCACGCGCTGTTGACCTTTGTCTGGAGCTGCAGGAGGGCAGCAAGAGGCATGAGGAGTGCCTGGAGCAGATGACATCCATGCAAGAGGAGGCTGAGCTGCAATCCAGCCAGCTGGTAGAGGCTCTGGATGCTGCTCAGGCACGCATTGCTAGCTCAACGCAGCAAGTGGTGGAGGCACAACAGGATGTCAAACAGCTGGTACAGGTGAGGGCAAGCGCCACCTTAGCCTCAAGGCGCACGCCCTTGAAGACATTGGAAGTGCTGCTTTCAAAGGGTACACAAGAGACATTGCCATTGCATTATATATCCATACACCATATACATGTGGGCCTTGCAATACAGAGCTCAGCTGGCACGTTTTCAAGTAACTTTGTCAAGCCACAAGCAACCATAGTATGAATGTCATTGCATTTGGATATTGTCAGCTGCCAGTGTGCATTTTTCGGTGGCGTGATTTCCATGTCATGGTCTGGATCAATCACAGCAACGTCAGTGATATGTGTTGTTTTCTCTACAGGTGGTTGGGCTCCAGCAACACCAGCTAGCTTGGCAGCAGGAACACATAGAAAAGCTTCATAGCTTGATCACATGTTCACCATCATCATATGCCTTAGAGGTTTGGTCCACATCCACAAGCCCTGCACATCACCAGGACCTGCCTCCACTGAGGCCATCTGCCAACAGCAGCACAGAGCTGTCACTTGAGCCAAAGCAGCAGCAGCGGCGTCAATTAGTATGCTCAGCAACTTTGGTTCATGATCATGATACATGTCCCCCAAGTCCTGTACTCAGCGCTCAGTCAGCAGCTGCACGCCGTGGCACCAGCAGCAGGCCTGAAAGCCAGGAAGCAGCCTGGAGCAGGCAGGTCCTGCCAGCAGATCAGGTGCACGCTGCAAGCTGTCGGTCACCAGGCAGTAGGAAGGTACCACAGATGCCTAAAGCTGAGGGTGGTCATGAGTCAGAAGAAGGGGGTGGCCTGGGAAGCATACTTCCAAGTGAGATTCCCAGCCTCTACAGGAGTCCTGGCCATGGCACTGTGGGTGGCAGCAGCAATGCGCAGAACATATGTGCAGCTGCTGCCCCTGTTGTTTCTGGTACTGTTGGCATTGGCAAGGTTGGGCAAAGCTTTGCAGTCCCTTGCAGCAGGGTACTTGGCAGAAGGCTGATGCAGGACAGCCTGCAGCTGAGTCTTGGGTTGAGCCGTCTCTCTCCCCTGCCTGGTGCAAGGTCGCCAAAGGATGCAGCACTTGTCAAGCGTGCAGGTCCTCAGGATTTTGAAGTTTCAACTGTCATCGCAGCAAGAAGGACAGATGGGGCAGGCAATCGGCAACATCAATGTCAGTGACATCATTGTTGGCAACTGGCTGGCTCTGGCCATCTCATCGTTGCAGATTTGTACCCCTTTGTAACGGCGGTATCGTAACAGAGCGGGGGTCTGTCCGAATGTAGCTGGAGTAACCGATCGTTACAAACCGGAGGCTTGCACTCAGTGCATGTGCTGCGCTGCCACAGCATTACCAATACCAATACAATTGGGGGACTCCAACCCCTCTCGGCATTAGCCAGCGAATGGTAATCATTGTGATTACAACGGTTGTAATCACTGGATGATATTGAGTCGCAACAGCGCAAACTTTTAAGCACCCGCTCGGTTGCAGCGGCTGCTTTGAGATGCTGCATACACAGAACACGCTAGTTCATTGTATGAAGCTGGCGGCTGGCTCATCCAATGTTGCATGGCTCGACCTCTTTCACATGCACGGTGTGCTACCATCAACCAGCCTGGTTGATGGTAGTACCGCGTGAGTTCACTCGTGTGTAAAAAGGCAGAGCCATGCAACATCGGATGAGCTGGCACTTGAACTGGCATGCAATCATGCGTGTGTTGTGTCCTTCTGTGGGAAGCTTCCTCCCAGCTCCCAGCTATACAGCATATATGACTTGAAGGCATAGCTATAGGCATGTATGCCTTGAAGGCATATTATGTGGCCCCTGATCACAAGGCCTAGGGGGGTTTTATCCAGGTGTATGACATTGTATAAGGGAATTGAGCCATGCAACAGTGTGATTTTTGCCTTGAAGGCATATGCATCCCCTGAGGGTTCAACTGGATGATCCAAGTGTATGATGGTTGGCGCAACTTCCCAAGGTCCTAGCAGCCGGACCAGGTAACTTTCTGCGTCTTGCTTTGTTTACTGAGGCATCCATTGGACAAGACTTGGCAAGGGTCTGAAGTTGTTGATCAGCGCATCAGCAACGGCGACCCACTTAGGTGCATGCATCAGTACATGCCAAGTGACTGCATTGCAGTGACGAAGCCACGCAGCCTTGGTCCAAAAGCAGAACCGTTTTGTCTTGCACTTGCACTGAGTGCAAGCACTGCATTGACGAGTGGCATCCTTTGAGATGCCACCCATATTGGTAAAAGCCTTCTGTCCTACTCAGACCCTGTCTCGCAGGTCGGCGATTCCAGCTGGAAACAGCTGGAACATTCAATGCCTGGCTGGGCCGTGATGTAACAGAATTTGGGCAAACGCCTTCAGAAAAAGTCGACGGCGGTTCGGGTTCTACTCTCCCCTCTTGATGCAGTCCAGCAAATGATGACAAGATAACATCAACAGGTGTGAGGGTATCATCAGCCGCTGGCAGAACTCTGTTATTAATTGTATACAGCAAACAATCACTCTTGGGTCTGCCTGCATGCTTCCTATTGCCAACACCTCCAGCAGGTTGCCCATACATGGGATGTGCCCCTGAGGCAGGTGTTACAAATGTGTGGTGGTTGGCTGAGCCGCCATGCTTCATTTTCACAAGGGCCTTGAGGTCGGGAAAGGTACATTTTCGCCTTCCCCTGCTGCATCAGGATGGCATATGCATTGCATGGCAATGGCGTACTTCATGATACTGCACATACATTGGCTTTGCTTGTTTTGGCCAGTCATGACTGAGACCACATAAGAAGCATTCAACATACTTCCGGCAGATTGTAGAGCAGGTGACTTGCGAGTGCCACTAATATCAGGGTGATGTCCTGCCAGAGACTTAGCGGCCAAACACCCTCCCAGGCGCATCACGTCAACTAGTGGCTTCATATCACTAGTTCATATGAATACTCCAAAGTCTAGTAGAGCTGTGCACTCAATCCAAGCTCACTGAGTAATTTTGCAACCAGCCCAACAGGAGGCGTCCTTCAGAGGCCCTTCAGGCAGACCACATCTGTTGTTTGTTTCCTTATCCTCTG
Organism: Coelastrella sp. MACC-549; assembly: GCA_018290735.1. Classification (NCBI taxonomy): domain Eukaryota; kingdom Viridiplantae; phylum Chlorophyta; class Chlorophyceae; order Sphaeropleales; family Scenedesmaceae; genus Coelastrella; species Coelastrella sp. MACC-549. The sequence goes on along the minus strand of JABEVS010000206.1, from coordinate 81,523 downwards.
AGTTTTCTGCATGACAACGGTCAATCCTGATGTGGTCTGAACTGGGTGCCATTCACAGCGACCATCACTGCGTCATTGCTGCAAGTTGCTGCACTGCTGCCTTGTGGTTCTCTGGGCTAGTCTAAAGCCTGTGATTGGAAGAAGAGTGTAAATTTATGCAACAACGTACATGGAAAAGCGAATAAGTTGGTTCAGCACTGGTGACTTTGTGGTGACCATCTGTTGCTACTGTTCAGAACGACTGCTGCCATGTTCAGAATCAGGTCACCCCAAGTGCAGGACGTAATATTAGAAGCAGCAACACGCCTTTTGGCACCCATGCAACTGGTCACGGATGATGAAAATTGTTTACATCAAGTCGCGTGCACAGTTCCTTTCACTGGCAGACGACTAGTCTAGCAGTATTGCTGCTGCAGCCTAGATGGCAATACCCGGGCCAGCATTACAAGTGCGGCAACCATCAATAGCTAATTGTGCTTGACAATGCTGGGTTTTCTGTGGATGTGCACCTCAACAACAGCTGTGGTTACTTTTGAAACCCGCTGGTAACACACCTGGTCACACCAGGTTGCTTCAGGCTGCAGCGCAGCACACTGGTGCGAGAGGACCAGAAGACGACATATGGCTGTTGTAGTGCTTGGAAATAATGTCTGTACCTGCACGCCTTTATGGTCCGTCAGCATGACGTGTGATACGCAGAAATGGCAGGTGTTCCTTCTCATAAGGTGATACCAGGAACCAATTTCACAGTTGACGGCTTTCGATATCCACAGCCTTGGGTGAAAGCGTATTTTCTGAGCCATGCGCACTCTGGTATGTATTGCAGCATGTGATGCTCGGTCACCTGTTCGGTCCAGTGCCGACAGCCTTGCATGCTCGGCTTTGGCTGTCTCCTTCCTACTTTGTACTTCTGCAGCACCTGACCAAATAGTTGATATGCTTACTGGTTACCTGTTGATACCTGCAGATCATTACACTGGGTTGAATGAGAATTGGTCTGCTGGTCCTGTCTACTGCAGCCCTGTCACAGCTGCTCTAGCAGAGCATTTGGCTGCTGTGCCTGCACCGTATCTGCATCCTCTGCAACTCAACACAGTTCACGTGATAGAAGGTACGCACATCACACTCAACCCGTCTCTCGCTAATACCTGCAAGCCCTGTGACAGCTGCACACACCTGATGAGGAGCAGCAAGTGATACAGCACTCACACCCACAATCAATCGGCACCCTAGATACTTGCAAATAAGATTACTGATGGCGTACTTGATGCAGGTGTTCAAGTCATTCTGATAGATGCCAATCACTGCCCTGGTGCTGTGCAGCTGCTGTTTGAGCTCCCAGATGGCAGGAAGTACATTCATTGTGGGGATATGCGGTACTGCAGGGAAATGCAGGAGAACCCGCACTTGATCAGGTTCAGAGGAGCAAATGCCGTCTTCTTGGATACAACGTAAGGGGGGCCAGGGGCATGCAGTGTGCATCAGGCTTGCAGCAGAACCTGGAGACAGCCTGACGTGCCCTGCGCTGACGTGTGTGACTTTCCAGAGCAATCAGACCTGAAAGACGTGTGGCAGTCCTTCACAGGAGCCAGAGGCCATCATTAAGGTTCTTTTGTAACTTGCTGCCCTACTGGGTTAGGTACTGCCGGCCACGTCACACTTTTCCCGCCCAGGAGGCGGCTGTGGAATTTGTTGCCTCCCGCATACATCAGCTCTTGCAGGAAGATGGGCAAGCTGAGCGCCAGCATGAAGGTGCAGCAGGACACACTGCAGCAGCTGCGCCTGAACATGCAGTGATCAATGATGCAGATGGTGCTGGACTGCCTACCACAAAGCAGCCTCCAAGCAGCAATGGACCAGGCCAGCATGAGCAGCAACCTGCAGGCCAGCAGGTGTGTCAGCAGCAGGTTGAATTCCAGATGGAGGATGATGACTGGTGTGATTCCCAGGTGACTGCCGGTCAGCAGCTGGGGTTCAGGCGGCTGTACCTCATCAGCACCTATGTGATCGGCAAAGAGCGCCTGCTGCTGGCAGTGGCACGGAAGACCGGGAAGCGTCTGCTGGTCACACAGAGGAAACTGGAAGTGTTGAGGTATGCCAGGACTGAATATTGCTCTGCGCGCACATGCAGTTGATCAGATGTACGTTCCAGCTGCCATCCACAGCTGCAGCACTGCACTCACTGCTGCTGCTACATACATGCTTGACAAGGCTGCTTACCAGGTTGTTTCAAAACATCTGCTGCGATTGTTCCTCTTTTCTTCATGTTGTTGTAATGTAACCACATGTTTGTTGTTGCAGGCGTATAGGTCTTTGTGATTCTGAACTGAGCTCATGTTTCACCACCGACCCTCATGAGACACCCATTCACGTGCTTCGTTGGGGTGTGCTGGGGGACACCTGGCCCTACTTCAGGCCCAATTACACCAACATGGACCAGGCCAGGACACAGACAGGGGCACAGGAGGTCAGTAGGGGTGGGCAGGGCAGGGCAGGGCTGACAGAAGGATCAACAGCAGAGATCAGCGAACTGTGTGCTTTTCTTGCTGATGAGGTGGCTGCGTCCATGAGACCACGGCAGCCAGGCCCGGTGGTGATGTTCATCAGCTCTTAGCACCATCTCTTCTGCCTGTGCTGCTGTCTATGTTTTCATTGTGTTGTTGCCTTGCCACTGTCCTTGTTGGTGCAGGTTGTTGGGTTTGTTCCCACAGGTTGGCTTCATGAAATGAACAAGGCCGCAGCCAAGGGCACATTTCCCAGCCGCAGCAAGGGCGGCTGTACAGTGTGGCTCATACCCTATTCAGAACACAGCTCTTTTGTTGAGCTGAAGGAGTATGTGGCTTGGCTGAGACCAAAACAGGTACAGAGGAAAACAATGTGCTGTGTGCTATGCTCTGCTGTTGGCAGCTTCACCTGCTGCTTCAGTGGCCAATGTATATAAACAGCTGGTGTTGATTCAGTTTTCCTTGTGCTACTTTGTCTGTGACTGGTGCGTGTTGTTGATGTATCTTGTCCCCTGCCAGGTCATTCCCACTGTGAATGTTGGTGAGTCGGGCGCTGCCGGTGAGAGACAGCGCAACAGCATGCTGCAACACTTCCGAGGGCTGCTGGATGAGACATCAAACAAGGCAGCATTTCTGGCTCGCATGGCATCAGCATCAGCTGCAGCAGCAGGATACACGGCAGTGATGATAGTCACCGCTGAGGGCGCGGGTGTCAGCAATGACATTGGACAAGGTGCAGGAACTGACTGCCCCAGTGGACCAGCACAGGGTGCTGCTGCTGTTGCAGCTGCTGCTGGTGAAGATGCTGCAGGTGATGCTGCAGCTGACAGCAGTGAGGGGTTTTGGGACTTTGAGGATCCCTTGCTCCCCACAGCCCAGGCGATCACTGCCGCAGGTGGGGGAGGGTCACCAGAGCCGGCAGAAGGTGCTTCAGCACATGAAGTGGTCACTTTGGCAGCAGTGGTAGGGCCTACTGCAGCAGAATGCACTCAGCCTGGCGCAGCAGAGGAACGTGCTGGCCGGCGAGTGGCTGCAGCGACCAGAGATGATTGCCAGGGGCCAGCAGCTGGTGCTGGTGTTGAGCTGCTGTTGGCCATTGCTGGGCCTGACAGCCTGTTGTCGGTGGCTGATGCCCAGCAGCTGCTGGCGGCTGCCAAGGGAGACGTCAATGCAGCGATAAATGCGTTTCTGGATGACATCCACAGCAGAGGTGCACAATCTGCTCCTGCCCAGAATTTGCCAACAGCAGGTGGCAGCAGCAGTGACGGCAGAAAGCAGCAGCAGAAGCTGCAGAAGGGTAGTCATAGTGTCACACGCAAGGGCAGTAGGAAGCAGCAAAGCAGGCAGGTATCTGCTGGGGGTCAGGTGGCTATCACAACATTCTTTGGACCCCGCAGCAGAGCTGAATCACCCACACAGCAGCAGGTTGTTCTCACACACAGAACTCATACACCTGCTGATGCTCAGAGAGGCCAAGAGCAGCAGCAGCAGCAGCAAGCTGAGGCACCTTCAACTGCTGCAGTGCCTTTGGGCTTGTCGGGAGGCGTTGCTGCTGCTGCTGGTCCTGTACTGGGCGTCCAGGTTGTGCTGCCTTCCCTCCGGCGCAAGTCCAGCCCACCAGCCCCAGCGACCTCACCAGCAGCAGCAGCACCACCACCAGTCACAGCTTTAAGCCGGCCATCAAGTGCAGCATCCGCAGCAGTTGTTTCCCCGGTGGATCTGGGGGATGTACCAACAGCTTATGTACAACAGGCCAATGAGCACTCCACTCATAAGGACCAGGCATCTCAACCTGCTGCAGGTACTGCTGCTGCTGCTGCTGCTGCTGTGATGCCATCTACACTCATACAACAGCAACCCGGACATCTTGCCAAGCATGAAGGCATTTCCTCAAGTTCTACTCCGGGAAGATTATTGCCAGCCGCCGAGGCCCCTGCTGGGCCTGCAGGTGAACACCAGCAGCAGCAGCAGTCATTGGCCAAGCAGTCCTGGGCGGCTGTGTTCCCAAGGGCCCTGACACCACCAGCAAAACGTAGGAAGAACTCAGCAGCAGGCACTGCAGCAGCACAGGTCAGCCCTGAGACTGGACAAGTGCCAGCAGCTGCAGCTCAGCGCAATTCTGTGCTGCTTCGTCCCTCAGCGCTGCCACAATCAACACCTGAAGCTTGCGGCACTGACACACCCATGCTCGCTGCCAGCAGCAGTGGAGGCAGCAGCATCACAAAAGCCATGCGTGATGCCCCTCTCCTGCCCCTCACCCACTACAACCCCCTGGCAGACGCGTGCTGGTGTCCGGGTGATGCGGCGCCCTACCTGGCCCTCGGCCTCACCCTGGCAGCAGTAGATGGCACCAGCAGCAGGCTGAAGATTGCTGAAGGACTGACCAACCTGTTCAGGAGCCTCATGCTCCTGGCACCTGGGGACGTGACAGCAGCGGCATACCTGATATGTGGTGAGTGGACAAGGCCGGTATGGGCCTGCCAGGTGCACACTGGGCAATCACAACATGATCTGGCAGATGACAGTCTGCTGAACAGGTGAAGTGTCAGCTGATCTTCAATAAAAGTAATATTACTAGAAAGAAATCTGTGCACAGCGGCTGGTTGCTGAGTGATCAGACTGCTGATGCTGTTGTTATTGCTCCTGTAACCTGCTGTGTCTGCTCCCTTCCTCCTGTCACACCTCCACCACCACCACCATACACATACGCAGGCAAGATTGCTCCTGAGTACACAACAGGCTGTGAGCTGAATATTGGTGGGGGAGTGGTGTCTGCAGCACTGCGTGAGGTGTGCGGTGTCAGCAGGAATCAGCTGAGGGACATGTACACACAACACGGGGACTTGGGGGACGTCGCTCAGGTGGGACGAGGCCGGGGAGGGGGGGGGGGGGGGTTTGAACATTCATACGTTGCCACCCTTCCACCCCGGCGCGGGGCAGTGATAAATGTCACTTGTTAAAGATACACTGTTTCAGTTTGCTACAGCGCGCGTCATTACAGCCCTTTCGCGCGTCATG